>OX589595.1:17040255-17195571 GCA_951329385.1 Polia nebulosa | reverse complement strand
AAATAAGACTAGTCGTTCCGACGTGATATTCTATTTAAAATCATTACAAATCGTAAATCTTAACTACACTACAGGAATACGAGTATGCAACCCGACAAAACCGATATCCGTTATTGTAAATAATGTATCTACCTAAGGCTCTTCGGTTATATAAATACGAATAATACGATCTGAAAACATATAAAATATTTTTTTATATTTGCTCGTTTAACTCTAGAAACAGCTAAATTTTAATGTCATTTAAAGCGTTAACAAAACGCTAAAGATAGCAGTTTCGGACTGTCATGATAGAAAATCAACATTTACACACCTCCATTTTGAATTTTCAACTTCCCAGATGTGTCTACATACAATGCTTTCATAGATACATACAGTCAATACTTAGGGTTCCGTAGAAAATGTTTTCAAGACCACCACATGATTTGTTCAGAACAGAATATACGATGAGATATCAAAGGAGAAAGCAATGAGCAAATAATGATACTTAGAAAGCTTAAATTCAGTTTCAACTTTTAAAGTATTATGTATGATAAGATTCGAATGTCCACAAAACATTATCGTTATGTAGGTACTACAAATGACCAATGTACTTATTTAGTTAGTTATTAACTCCTAGAAATAACAATTAGGTACTAATACCTAACAACATGTTTGTGGTAACTTATTATCGAGTCAATTGGAAAACGTACAGGCCCTCCTGAGAACACACCATTCGCTAAGTTTATTGAACCAAACACGACGCTCTCACTGTCTCAGATTTTCTGTTAGCTCTACCTACTGCCCTGCCTCTACTTTACGATTCCGTGCGTAAACTTACAAACAACGTCGCGGCAAGTATCCGCCATACTCGTCCACTTTAGTGTTTGTTCATGGTGACATGAAACGTGTTCGATAATTATTGGAAGGATCAATAACGCTACGCCAACTATTCGTCTCTCTGTCAACATCAACACGTTTTATGAGCGACGCACCGGACCGTCGGACCTACGTTTCTATTTGAATGTTAATTTCAAACTCAGTTTATTTTAAACTAACTCAATCATTCTGACGTGAGGAAACGAAAGAGTTATCAGGTAATTGTAAAAGCTATGTTGGAATGTTTCATACACTACAGACAGTTCATTGCTTTCAACCTCGAACTTCTTTTAGAGAATCTCAAGTTGCAAAATATCTTATAAATTAATATATGCGTAATCAAATTACCTAGGTAAGTATACCCAGTTTCAGTTTAGGTAGGTACCCCAACTATACTATAATAATAGGTTGATATTACTTGCTTAAATTATGCAAATTTTCAGTAGGGGTTATTATTATATTATCTGTGGTGGACTCGTTGCTAAGAATTGGTCTAAACTTTTCGAGGACGTTCCATAGATGGGTAAAAGATAAAATAAGATAAAAAATTTATATATTGCCTTAATAGTACCTAATGGCGTACAAATTAAAAAAAAAATGCATACTATGTAGGTATAGGTATGCACAAATAGGTTGCCAAATTAAAGTCTACGTATCTAAGTACGGGGCACCGGTGTGGGCGCGTTCGTTGAGGCAGCGATCAGCTCGCCTGATGAACGCGTCCCAGAGGGTCATGGCGATCCGTATCATCCGCGGATACCGCACGATCTCCCGTGAGGCGGCGAGCCTCCTTGCCGGACTGTCACCGTGGGATCTGGAGGCAAAAATCCTCGCGCACCTGTACGAGTGGCGCGAGGAGGCCAAATGCCGGGGCGAAACTCCGCTGCCGCGACAACTCGCGGCTCGGCGGACCGAGCTCCGGCAGGATCTCATGGTGACATGGAGAGAGCGACTGTCGCAACCCAGCGCTGGGCACGCCACCATCGAGGCGGTAGTGCCCCTCTTTGAGGAGTGGCTGGAGAGGCGTCACGGCGCCCTCACCTTCCGCCTGACGCAGGTGCTCACCGGACACGGCTGTTTCGGGAGGTACCTGTGTCGGATCAAGGCGGAGGTGACCCCTGAGTGTTTCCACTGCGAGGATCGCCCAGAGGACACGGTGGAGCATACGGTGGAGGTTTGCCCCGCTTGGGCAGAACACCGCCGTGTCCTCGTGGATGCGATAGGCGACAGCGACCTCTCGCGCCGTGCCCTGGTTCAGGCCATGGTACGGAGCGAGAGGGAATGGGAGGCCGTCTCCTCCTTCTGCGAAGCAGTAATGCTCGCGAAGAGGGAGGCGGCACACGTTAGGGAGGCTCAGCAACGGCCGAGTCGCCCTAGCGCCCCCAGCCGCGACCGCCGCAGGAGACGCCAGGGGCCGCGAGACGATCTCCGGCCACCGTAGACCCGGGCCTGCGGACGGCGAGTAGTGGGTAACTCGCCGTCCGATCAGCACCAGGCCCGAGAGTCGACGGCGCGTAGTGTTCCACGCGCGCCTCAAAGAGTTGTCAGCCAAAGGAAGGGGCCTGCCACGGCCGGTGCCTGCCCGGGGGTGGAGGATAAATTCGAAAGAGTTACCTCGCCCCCGGGCACTCGAGGCAGGGAGGAACAGGGGTGGGTTTTAGTCAGTAAGAGTCTGACACACCCTTCCGCTCCACCCTAGAGCGGAAGAAGTCATAGGATGATTTCACACCCCCCAAAAAAAAAAAAAAAAAAAAAAAAAAAAAAAAAATTAATTACTTAGAAATTTAATTTGGTAAATAATAAACTAAAGAAAATAATCAGATTATCGAAAGTGTAAACAGATCGTAACAAATTAAAACAACCTACAAGCGAATTAACATAATATAAAAGGTGACCATCCATTACTTTTATAGTGTGCCTCGGCAAGCATGTATGAGGATTGTGAAGCTGTAAATTTTCATACAAAAAGCGATAACGTTTTCCCTCAGTAAATATAGTCCAATTTTCATAATTTTTGAAAATGTTGTAGATATAATGAAAAAATAAGTCCGTAAGTTTTTATTTTAAAGAAATATTGCGTACGATATAAGTTATTAGCATCTAAATATCTATATTTTTGACTTAAAAACTTCCTCGAGCGTTTTTTTTTAATTTATTTAAACTCGTCTGCATCTACATCTGCATAGCCTTTTCCCAACTATATTGGGGTCGGCTTCGGTCTAACCGGATGCAGCTGAATACCAGTATTTTACATGGAGCGACTGCGTATCTGACCTCCACAACCCCAGTTACTGGGTAATACGATACCCCTTGGTAAGACTGGATATCAGACTTTCGGGCTTCTGACGACCCGTAACGACTGTCAAAGATCCACGATGATTTACTAAAAAAGAAAAACGTACAGACCTAGATTAAGGTAGGTATACTGAATCTAATGAGACCAAAATTGTCTCATTTCGTAAAGGTTTAGGGAGGTGGAAACGGTATCTCCCGAAACAATATTTCAAAAAGGAAATGTAGGTAATTGCCTTCAAGACTTGCAACTCTCTCTTATTTCACGATACGGGTCGCAGAGAGAGCGGATAGCATTTTAGAAAATACCTACTCGCTCCGCGTATCGGCGCTTCACAATCCTTTTAATACGCCGTTGATGCTAATAGTCCTTCGTACATCGCAGTCATTGTTGTCATAGTCAGTAGCCCGAAAGTCTATAAACCTCACTCACCAAGGGGCACTTAATTGTTACCCAGTAACCGGGTCCCATAGACAGTCGGTTCATATAAACCGCGTGAATTTCAAAAAATTATAGCCTATATCGTGACGTAACAAATAACGTGGCTTTCTATTGGTAAAAGAATTTTCAAAATCGGTTCAATAGATCCAGAATTCCAGAGATTATCCCCTACAACCTTACAAACTCACAAACTTTACCTCTATATAAGTAATAATAGTATAGAATAATGGTAGGTATTCAGTTGCATCCGGCTACTTGAAGCCAACCCCAACATATTATGTAGTTGGGAAAGGCTGATCGACTGTTATTTATTAGTTCCATTTGCAGGCAGTTTTCAGCGTAGTCTGTAATGCGGCATTGTTATTATAAGAAAACTAATTTGAAGTTTAGGTACCGACTACGGTTGCCACCCATTCTATTTTCTATAGTATCGGCGTATTACCTATTTTCTATAAAATATAGTAGGTATACTATATTTATAGAAAATAGGTAATACGCCAAATAAATACTATTATTTTTATCGCTATTTCAAATTTCGAGAATTTATTTAACAAAACCCCATACAACCCCAATATACGTTTTTGATTTTATTCTGCCACCCTACTTTCTCGTATTTCTCAAACTTTTCTGCATGAGTCAGGATGAGGATGAGGCAGGGAGCTAGATTTTTTGACCTTGCTTGGCTCCCACTAGCATTTCTTTCTCAGGGCTGAAAAACCAAATACCCAGCCTTGACCGCCATTGGTTTTCGTGCCGTAAAATAAAAACATGGAATATCGTGCTGGTTCATGCACGCCTCCCAAAAAGAAGCAAAGAATGTAGAGAAGGATATAAAATAAATAATGAAAAATAAAAAAACCGGCCAAGTGCGAGTCGGACTTGCGCACGAAGGGTTCCGTACCATTATCTATAAAAACGGCAAAAAAAATCACATTTGTTGTATGGGAGCCCCCTTAAATATTTATTTTATTGTGTTTTTTAGTATTTGTTGTTATAGCGGCAACAGAAATACATCATCTGTGAAAATTTTAACTATCTAACCACCACGGTTCATGAGATACAGCCTGGTGACAGACAAACGGACGGACGGACAGCGGAGTCTTAGTAATAGGGTCCCGTTTTATCATATGGGTACGGAACCCTAAAAAAGTAGTAAAAAAAATGTGTAGTTACATATTTTTTTCCTGAATTTTCCAGAAAGAAAATGTAGTTTTGCTATGATCTAAGAAAAATACCTACTATTTTTTCCATACAAACCGGCCAAGTGCGTTTCGGCCACGCGCAAGCTAGACCGTAATTCACCTAAGTAATTTTTTTCAAGGATTTAATACGAAATTAACAAATAGAAACATTTCATATAAGTTGGGCGACTATTACTTTAAAACTAACAGTAGTACAAATAACTTAGCCATGATAGTTTTCCTTTAAAGTTCATTATACCGTCGGACCATCACGAATTTGTTTAGATTTTTCAAGCCAATAGTTTAGCTTTTAGGGGGGAGATGCAAGACTCGAAAAAAATACACTTTAAAGTTTAATATTTCGCAAACGAATCACTGAATCGAAAAATAGTCTTTCTGACCCCACAATGACTCTGAAAGTCCTATTCAACGATATCCCATACAATAGGAAAGGCGGAAAAAAAAAGAATCATCACCACTTTATTTATTTAGCAATGAATGGGAGCTACAAAATTAAAAATTAAGATTTTATTGTTTCGTTCTATGCAACATTGCAGCATTTGCAACTTTCTAGTACTAATAAATATCTTACCTATGCCTCGGACGGACAGACGGACAGACCGAAACACTAAGGGCTTCTTGTCCTTTATAAGGTAGGACTACGAAAGTCCTACAAAGGACAAGAAACTCTCGTCCTTTACTATCTACCTTACTAGCTGAAACATAATTTTATTAAAGCAAAAAATCACCGTGGGAGGTATTATGCAAATTATTGTACCTGTAACCCTCACAGCATCCAAGACAAACAGAAATATGCCTTATCCTGGTTTGCTTAGGTTTACGATGCGTGTGTAAAACGCGATTATTTCTTTGACCATTCTTTGCCGAATGACCAAAGCGTCTAGCTACAAAATGCCGACTCGCCTTGTTTAAATAATTATGAATTAAATAATCACCTTCCTGTGGTTCACTGAACGTTTGCAAACTAAATGTAAATTTGTATCTATGTAGGTAAGTCCTTTGTCGTTATTCTGAAAAGCCAGTGTGGTCTTCAAGTATTTTTTTAAGTTATTTTTATGGCTGCGAATTCGAGGCATGGGTAGCTGGAAAACTTCCTCGAGTTCAATTAATAAAGTGGTATAGTTAGGAGAAGACGATTTGAACTATGACGTCCAGCAATAAAACTCGAAATGGGATAGGAATCCTGTAGAACATAGAGTAGAGGGCCTGTGAAGAGGGTTTTAGTATTCTCGGTACCGAGGCGCGACGGCGCGCGATGCAGAAGCGACGGCGGCGCCCGCGCCGGCGACGACACGGTGACGCATGACGGCCCAATGTGGGAGATACGTCCCACCTCAAACTCTGAAACCGATCCCCGTTTGCAGAATTATTTAAAAACTGCAACAAAAAAGTTACGATCTGCCATTCGATTTTTTCTAATATTTTTCTTTAGAAATATAGTCTAAGGTGACTGGTAATTAGTGACGAAATATTTTATTTATACTCATTCACTTTTATCACAATGACAACCGCCGAGCGGCCGAGCCGTATGAAATTCGCGCGCGCGCGTCTATCTCAGCTGTTAGCCGCGTGACGCCCGTTCTTTCATTGGGAAAGTTGTTTGTTAACATGAGTACAATCACGTGTTTAAGTATCGGTCACCAGTCACCCTATATTAGGCAAAGGCATCATTTTTTTTTCCACTTTTATGCCCTTTTTTTTGGGTTGCATAGTCCGATCCTGGCAGAAACTTTGGCAGAAACCCTTTAATTTTTAACTAACTTTTATTTTTATAATTACACGCTGTGTAAAAATTTCTTCAGACTTATTGACGGACAGAAGACGGACCGAATTAGCCCTAGTATTATTTGTACGAGTATGAACAGTTGCGCACTACGTCTGAACCGTATCCGAGCTGCATACGGGCAGAGAGGTTTTATGTGGCCGATGAGTGACGTGACTCGGTAGACAGGGTTCCCAAACTTAGGGATTTTCCCCCCAAATCTAGGGGGTAAATAAGCGCGTTGGGTTTTTTTAGTGGCTTTTATATTGTTAGGGATATGTTTAGGGACTTTTTATTTTTAAGTACAGATCCTAGGATCCTCAATTTTTAATCGTTGACCTAGCCACATACGAGTAGCAACAACTAGTGCAATAGGGATGTTTCCTGGATATAAAAATAATAATTCTATTTAGTCCGTAAGCAAAGATAATATAATACGTAAATTAGATTATTAAAAAATGTAGGACACGTATTTTTGCTTTACCAAACCAATGAAATTAAAATGGCAAAGATAACGCATAAAAGTTCAGGAGTGGGGGTTTGTTACGTCACTTCGTGGTAAAAAAAGTAGCATGGCATGACGTCACGCGAAATTCTAACGCATTGTGTCGTCCACATTTTTTGTTCACGAGACAAAATAAAAAATACGTGTCCAATATTTTTTGGTATTCTAACTGACGGAGCATTTAGATTTTTTTAGGAAACTACCCTATTCCTCGTTAGTAAGAATAATTATGTACTTGCATTACATCACAGAGTACATTATAATATATACATTACATGTAGGTAATCCCATCCATTAAAATGTTAAGTTTATACAAATGTATGATTTTAAAAAGACAGAACCAGAAGAAAACGAAATTTTAAATAGGAAGAACCTACCAGTTTGGCTTTCGTCGGGGGAAGTCTACATCGCAAGCGGTGAGTTTGCTGACTGCCATCGATTCCTCAAATATCGACAGGGGCCGCCGCACTGCAGGTGTCTTCCTTGACCTCGCCAAGGCCTTTGACACAGTCTCAATTTCATCACTGATGAAAAAACTGGAAAGCTTCGGTGTCAGAGGTCTGTCCTTGGAATGGTTCAGCAGTTACTTGAATGGTCGACATCAGCGTGTCAAAATAGGGGAAAGTCTCAGTAGGAGTTTACCAATTGCCTTCGGGGTGCCCCAGGGAAGTATCTTGGGACCCACCCTCTTCATCATGTACCTACATGGATGATATCCTATGACTTAAAATTACATATGCGGATGTAATTTGCTACGCTGATGATACTGCCGTTATTTTTCATGGAGGTAATTGGACTGAGGCTCTGGACGCGGCTGGAAAAGGGATGAGTATCATAACAACGTGGCTAGAGCAAAATCTTCTGACGCTTAATTTAAAAAAAACCAACTTCTTGACCTTTCACCTCACTCGACCAAGCAAACCTGGCGTTGGTGTCTGGGGTAGCGCCGCCAGGACGTCCATGCTTGAGCTTGAAAGGGCTCAACGCGCAGTCCTTAAGGTGCTTCTGGGAAAATCGCGGCGGTTTCCTACTGATGAACTGTACAGGGAAGCTGGGGTTTTACGTGTGCGACAGCTTTTCATCCTGGACTCACTTTTAAAACTTATCAAAGACAAGCCAGTTCGCACTGGCTTCAGTAAAAGGGGTAGGAAACTGCCTGAGAGAATCCCCCTTCCAATAACAAAAGGCCGGTCTGCGACCCGACTTACGTCGTATCTTCCAACGAACACGTTGACTGTCAGACAACAGACAGAAAAGAAAATCTATTGTTGGTAGTCACCGGTGACCTACGTGACAGATGAGCTATAGGAGTGTTCAATGCTGTTAGCAAAACTGTCACCATACCAAGTGAGTATTCTGAAGCCAAAACAAAAACAAAAAATGGCTTTTGGACCGGAGTTATGAGGAGACTGAGAGTCTACTTCGTTACCCAAGCTAACACCTACACAGCTAGAACTAACACCCTCACTTACACTTCAAACTCTCACTCACACTACACACCTACTCACCTTAACTGTTTCTTGCATTATCTCTGTTAATAAATTTCCTTACTTCTGTCAACCTGAATCTTTTGTAATTTTGTCTTTTTTATAAACCGCCGCGCAGCGCTAGCAGGTCACGTCAAATCATGAACTATGTATGTGTAATGTTTGGGTCACAAAGACACAGGCTGCGCCTAGTTTGGGACCCGCTGATTATTTGTGAAATGGCACTGTTAGATTTAACTATTCTTCTAAATACTTATATGAAAATAATGTGTAAAGTGTGTATGGTAAATAAATAAATAAATAAATATTTTTAGGTCTCTCTATGTCTTCGTACGTACAATAGCATTGCCAGAATTTGACGTCGATTGAAGGACTCTTGATAAACGACGTGAACACTCTGCTGTGGCTCTGCGTAAAATGACGTCTGAATCACGGATTGGAATCGGAGGTAGTGCGTAAAGGCTAAATTACATCTTCCGCTTTCAAGGGACCCAATTTAGGAACAAACTAACTAGGAAGTAGGAAGCCAGCGATTACACTATCCTAAATTGGACTCCTAAATCGGGCTCCTAAGTCGGCAGTGTCGCCAACTCTTACAAATTCGAGTCCCTAGACAGAATATCAAAAGTCGCTATAGTCTCTATAAAACTGATTCTACAAGGAGCGGACCAAAAAAGAAAAAAAAGAGCGGACTCAGATTTTTTTTTGGGAAAGGGAAATTAACCCCTTACTGCATAGCTACCCAGATATGGGTACTTAATTTTATAGTTCAGAAAAAAAAATGAAGATGATTTACGCTTTGCCGCATACTAAGACAGATCAGGCAACGTCCAAGCTTTAATATAAAAATAAGTGCTGCCATCTAGAGTAGTCCATCTAGCCCCGTAACGAAACTATAACCTGTCAAAAACAGTCGTCGGCCGTTAAAAGTCGGAGTGAATGACAAGTTTTTAAAATTAATTTTCTGATCGTGTGTCGAGTTTTCGGTTGATCTTCTTATAGTAGCGCCAAGAAGACATCTAGAAGGTCTCAAAACACGGTCTGAAAACATGTAAGTAAAAAGCTACAGTTTAGCGACAATCATCCCAAACGTTAGCATGACAAATATGGCATAATATGCAGTAATATGAAAATCAGTTTTCCATATTTGGCATTGCATGCATTACTGGTAATTTTCGCATTGGGCCAGATGTAGGTATTTATGCAGTAAAGCATTATTTGATATTTTTTTCAGAAAAATGGACCCAATTCGTTTTTACGGTCTTGGTATACCCACTGAAAGAGACGATGAGGACGATGAACTAGCGGGTGATGATCCGGATGATGAAGACTATGAACCCACTAGGAATTATACGAGACGAAGAAACATAATTATTTATCCTTCTACATACACCTTTGTCTAAATAAAGATAGCAATTGCTTTAAATCGTTTCATCTTATGTAAGGTGAAATGAGACCGAATTAAGGGTTTATAGGTAGGTACTAAGTGTAAATGTGAAGTTCCTTGCAACCAGATCTCATTAAATTGATTATATATTTCCATTAAATTCTGAGTTTTATTTTCTAAAACCTTATTTTGTGCTGAGGATTCATTTGAAACTACCTTTATAGCATGCTATGCCAAATATGGTAATTAGTTTCAATCGCCTTGACTGCAATGCATATTATGCCATTTATGCCAAATTTTGGAAAACGGTCTGAACTAACTCTATAGCACGTGTTTCCGGCAAACACAAAAAATCCATGCGGTAAGGGGTTAAATATTAATAATTTAAACACATACAAAAATACTATTAGCCCATTTGTAGCGACAAAGTCGCTGAATTGGCAACACTTAGCTCTAAATCGTGGTGATGCGATTACACTATTCTAAATCGTACACAATTTAGGAAGTTAAATCGGGACCTTTCAATCTCACTAAATCGGACACTAACTGCTCTAACTGCTATTACACCTTCCTGTTTCCTAAATTGGGTCCCTTGATATCGGAAGGTGTAATTGAGCCTTAAAGCAATATTCGAATTTGGTCCGAGTTTACTAGATCTGTATTTTGACGGGTTCGAATCGGGCGTAGTGCGCAACCGCTCTAACCCTGGGTCCTACTTGTGAAATCCTGCACCCTAAGTCAGACCACGATTTCGGACTTTTTTATTTAAGTAGTTTAAATTTTAAGATAGAAACATTGTACAACCAAGAAGTTTTCTACTTTTCAATTTGTTTAATTGTTTATATATTTTTTTAATAATTTAAAAGGAATTTTAAATAAGCCAACCCGGTTTCATCTACAACTAATTACCGAAAAAAAAAATGGTATTTCAAATATGCTGCACTTTTAATAGAAACCTGAATGCAGCGAGGGATTCAAGCTAGCCCAAGTCAAAGACACCTTATCTCCGAGAAGAATATTAGGCGTCCATTACATGCGTCAGCGACATTCAATTCGAAAAGTCATGACCGATGGTTGCATGATCCAAAAGTCAAAGTACCTTTTTTTTTGGAGTTGGGATATCATCCAATGACTTCTCCCGCTCTGGGTGAAGCGGGAGGGCGTGTCAGACTCTTACAGACTAAAACTCACCCCTGTTCCTTCCTGGCCTGAGTGCTCAGGGGAGCGGTAGTAGTTCTGTTGGGCCTTGTTGGGCGTCAGTGGTGGCTGACATATTCTCTTTGAGGCGCGCGTGGAACACTTCGCGCCGTCGACACACAGGCCTGGTGGTTGGTTCGCCCCGGCGTTTCGCCTCCTCGCGCCACTTCCAAAGGAGCGCGAGGACCTTGGCCTCCAGACCCCCTTGGCGACAGTGCGGTATCCTCGGACCAGCCGGATGGCCATGACCCTTTGGGACGCGCTCACCCGGCGAGCTGGTCGCCGCCTCAAGGAGCGCGCCCATACCGGTGCCCGTACAGGGACATGGACCGCACGACCCCCGCGTAGAGCCTACGGCAGGAGGCGTTTGGACCCCCCAGATTGGCCAGGAGCCACTTTAAGGCAGCCCCGGCCCGCTCCAGTCTGTCAGCCAAACGTCGGAAGTGCTCGACGAAGTTCCACCGGCAGTCGAAGACGAGTCCCAGGTACTTCATCGTCCCCTCGACACCGATATGAACCCCTCCTACCGTTATCTGGGAACCCGACGGTGGCGCGTTCCGAGGACCATGAAAACACATGGCTTCAGACTTGTGCAATGCCACCTCGAGTCCCAGTTGCCGGATCCTCTCCACAACTGTCACAACACCACGAGTCATTAAGTCGGCCGCCGCCTCGTGTGACCTCCCCTGCGCCAGGACCAGCGTGTCGTCAGCGTAGCATACTACGCTGACGCCGCTAGGGAGGTCGGTGCGCAGCACCCAATCGTAGCGGATGTTCCACAGAGGCGGCCCCAGGACCGATCCCTGTGGAACACCGCACGACATCTCTCGCCGGTTCCACTCTCCCTGGTGACCGGGTTAGATGACGGCCCTGTCCGTCAAATAGGCCTCGACCACGCGACGAAGGTAGGGCGGCACCCGGTGATACCGTAGTGCCTCCACTATGCAACTCCAAGGCAGGGAGTTGAAGGCATTGGCGATGTCCAGAGACACCGCCAAGACGACCCCACCCTGGGCCACTGCATCCCCCGTCGTGAGGGCTCGTACGCGCATGATGGCGTCCACCGTGGAGCGCCAAACATTTCTGGGTATTCTTTTAAATGTATAGGTATTTTCTGTTGAATTATATTCGGTTAAGGTTATTTAATCAATATACAGACACCTGATCAAGTTCTGGCTGGAGAATCTGGGAAGTGGGGGCAGCCAAAGGCCGCAGTTTATTCCTAACCTTAAGGTAAGGGTGCCCCACCCTTGATACACCCTAGAGACCAAGGACCCTAGGGTCTAGGGTGTATCAGTAGCGGACTATATGAGTGTTACATAATGCTGTTATTGGTAACACGACGTATTTCCGGAAGGACGTGGGCAAAAAAAAAAAAAGGACGTGGCATCCGAGATTTTTTGTTTTTTTGAAAATTGTAGTACCGCTTTCTGTATCAAGCCCTTGACCCAGCTGCATATCGAGAGCTTCCTGAAATGTTGGTCAAGGAACGTGCCAGTTAGGGGCTTTAATGACTATCGGCACAATGATCGCGGTCCACATCCCACATATCGACCTCTTCGCGGGCCCAGACATACCTACCTAATTTATTTACCTACTTAATTTGCGTACCTTTCTTGGCTTTCACGACGTTCCCGTAGTCATGCGGGGCCGTTATGTCGTTATGTCATTAATATTAAGTCCCCACCTATGAAATCAGCGTTTTGTATGGAGAATTTTAAAGAAATTGCATTTTTCATAATAACATTTTCTTAATTTAATTAACAACTAGGCACACTAATGTTTTAAAACTAAGATAACGTATGCCACATAAATTAAGCAACAAGAATACGATTTGGCTAAGTTAAAACAGTGGTTTCATTTCTGCTAACAAAAAGAGGAGTAATTTTTAAGATATTTTTTTTTGTATTAAACTATAAATAATAAGGTTTTTCTTACTATTGGCAGTTGTCTATGACGGTCATTATTCGATAGAATATCAAGCACTTAGATTTCTAAGATCATCAATTAATATTTTAATTCATAGAAGTGACGAGGTTCTCTATTTGTGAGACCCAATAATTGCACGCCTCTCGCTTCGATCCACCACCACTTTACCAGTAGCAATCAGTAGGCTTATTAGCTACAATAGTCCCGTCAGTGATGATGGATCGATCCCAGTCCGATGTGATATTGCCATTTTCGAGAACTGGGTCAGCCACATAGGATGGCACTTCCGATTCCACAAAATTGTATTTCAGAGCACGTTTGCTGATGGATAATTCTGGCTACAATGTTATGCCTATGCAAAAAAAAAGCGCGGTGTCAGCAGCACCTGAGGAAGAATTAGCCCAACTACCAAACATGCCTCGCCGGCCACTTGGTTAGAAAACGTACTTCTAAACAGCCCTATTACTTTGTTTTTCAGTTGCTTTACGAAATACTATGAATTACAAATTAATTTTTCAGTCTCAAAATGTACATTGTGATAAACCCTCTATATTGTGCATATTCCGACGCTGTTTTTTCGAATTTGGTTCAAAGCACAGTGTACGGAGGAGATTCTGTGTTGAAACATGTTTTGATGAAAACAAATAAAAGGCTTCGTAATAGTAATGCATATATTTTGTTTTATTATAACATGAAAAAAAAATTATGTGACAATTTGCATAATTGAATTGAGTCCGAGGACAATAACTCACTACTCCTACGAGCACATATCGAACACAACAATTTGCCCTGGGGGCTCAACACAACATTCGTAACATATATTACATTCCTTCACAAAAACATTGCGTAGGAGTAGTATTGCTAGACCCCGAGTGTGAAATATCAAATAGCTTACAATCTTTATCTCCTTCTCCTTTACTAACTTTACTCACAAGTGAATTTTATACACAGCCTTATGATAAATAAAACCCACTGCCGCAAAATTTAAGCCCGGATATATTTCCAAAATTGATTTTTAATCAGAACTAACTATAACTATCTTAATCGAAAGTTACAACGCCGTCGTCAATTCTCTCCTCCTTATTAACAGTTTCGATTAACATATTGAATACAATCGAATTCCCTCGTTCATTACCAATTTGATCAGTAAACGAATCACGACCGAGCAAAAATAAGAATGTAATTCTAGGAGCGTGCCGAGTCGACAGGGCAGTGAGCAGAGTGCACAGTAGGTTTACAAGATTAAACAATAGCATTGCCAGAATCAGTCGCGATTCAATATGTCTGCACTTCAAAAACAGATCGAATGTTGAATAGCCTGCCGTCAAAACTTCACGACTGCACCTGACAATTATTATTGAATCTTACAGCTTCGAGTGCACACCGACGTAAGGGCTAATTCACGGAATCTCAATATAATTTAATTCGATGATGCGGCTACAACACACTATACATATCGTGCAGCCGTAGTACACGTCATTAGTCCTTCGTAGTTTCAAATACATACATAAACTCGTACGAGGGTTAACGACGGTACCGTGCCTACGCGAGCCGGTGTACAGCTCTTACGTGTCGGTGTGATCTCGGGACAGCGGCCGAACTTAGTCCTTGGAGGACGTGTCCATGGGACTGGCGGGCTGCATGATGGCGGGGTTGGGCATAGGCGCGGCGCTGAGCGGCGCCAGCGGGGCGGCCGGCGGGGCCAGCGGGGCCAGTGGGGTCAGCGGGGCCAGTGGCGGCTCCAGCGGGCCCGGCCGCGCTCCCAGACCCGCGCCGCCCGGGATCGCCGGCTTCACGAACCTGTCGCTTGTGCGACGCGTCTGTTAATCAATCAATGACATATTTTAAAATTAAGTATTTCAAAAATTCACGTCATATTAAGTGATATTTCGACGCATACAATGCAAAACCATACAAAAATAAATTCTTTACAGCAATAAATTACTCACGTTTTTTTGCACAAAACGCCACTATTTTCGCTTACCTGCGAGTTGAGATGCAATGAAGGCCGAGACAGCGGCATCCCGGCGGCGTTAGGCAACAATGGTGACGCGTATGGTGAGAGAGGCCGCGACCCACCCGGCGACGACACGCTCCGCGATCGCGCCTGCAAATCCAGCATTACAAATCATTTTCACCAGTTAGCTAGTCTTAACTAACTGGTAATGTGTGGCCGTTTATCGAAATTTTGATAAAAACTGCTTTCCAATCTCTCATCGCAACACCGCGTTTTTGAGCCTCATTAGCTTTTTCACATCAGCAGTGCTTGTTCAATAAACATCATGTTTAGTAGGCATACTACAATGTATATGCCGTTAAAAATTAATGTTTATCCTATCTTCGGATTTTATTCTTTCAATACAAGAATGGATACAAAAGTAAGTACTGAGAATGGCTCAGGCATTAATTTTGCATTTGTACTCTACCTAAAGCAAAGAACTTCAAATTGACAAATAAGGCAACTTACACTCAAAGCTTCGTTGAACTGCCTCTCCTCCTCCATCTCGAGCGAGGACTCGCTCTCAGACAGATGCCTGCACAACGCCTCGCGACGCTCCACCTCCTGCTGCAGTTTCCGCTGCAGGCGAACATTCTCCTCTCGAATGTGCTTCTCTTCCAGGGCGAAGCGATGCATCTTCTCCTTGTTCTCATTCTGAGAGACTGCCAGCTGATTTCTGTTGCAAATTGTTTTGTGTTAATATTATGGTTTAAGGAAGAACAAAGATTGTATAAGAGTTTTCTATTTTGATCTGGGGTACCCTGGCCCTTCCATTACTTTTGTCTAATATTGAAATGTAAAACATTTTAGAGTACAAATTTTTGTTTTCCTGCTATGCAATATTGATGAGGTTTGACAACATGGCAACATGATGAGTGAATGCATTTTATATTGCATTGCATATATATATTGGTGCGGATTCTGTTCTGCACAAACTAAACTCAATTTAGGCTATTCCTATCTTTTTCTCTCTAATAAAACAAGAAAGAGACAGACGTAAATTAGAGCTGTCAAATTTATTTGACTAATATTTCCATACAAAAAACCTCATCTGTCACATAGGTCATATGTGACCACGAACAATAGATTTTCTTTTGTGTCTGTTGTCTGACAGATCAGCCATTAAGGGTACACGTAAAAACATGTCGATTAAAAACACGGTGAAGAGCAAGGCGTAAACTAGTTTGACATCTCTAACTTAGTTCATAGCTGTAGCCGTCCTTTTCTCGCACTGCCTTTTAGTAAAAGATAGCGATTCTCTAATTTTAGTGTAGTTATTAAACAAGAGAATTGGCACCATTATGAAGTTCCCATCAAATGTCAGATCAAGAGCCATTTCTTTAGTTTTGACTAAGTTATTAGCATCTGAAATACACAACACAATTGAGCGAAGCAAAGTTAGTGTGTCAAGGACTTATATATAACATTGATAAGTAACTTACTCAACTGAGTAAGTTTAATTCTCCTGTAATACTGGACTAGTATTAATTATTACAGAATCCAAAAACTGTTTTTTTTTTTCATATCAGTGTTGAATGGATATTTTGCGTTAGTGGACCGGAGACTTAATGCACATACGACACATGCCTGTCATTGTCCAAGAGTATGTAGAAATCCTGTATTTCAAATAAATTATGTTATTTACTCACCTTAACTTTACAACTTCAGAACGCAGGGTCTGAATGTGATTGCTTAAATTGGATGCTGTATCACCATTACTAATGTCCCTAGCAAGAAAAAACTCCATTAATAATAAAACAATGAAAATATAGCGAGATGCATGAAGAATTATTAAAAAATAAGTGAATACCATGCCTTAAAACTATTTATCATGCATTTGTATTAGGAAGTATGACATAATTTCAGGACTGGGTTCAGTATGTAATTAATACATTGTATCCTGAAATTAATTTATTTTACTAAAGGAGTTTCAAATTACTATGCCCCCTATGTAAAATTTTAATAATTTGTGTTATGTTTTATACCCAAAAATATTAACATATAAGAAGCATAACTAAACCAAGTTCAAAACAAAACAATGTGTGATAAATTATAAGATTTTCACCTAGGACTAGCTGGGTCGGAGACTGGCTGGTCAAGCCTGATCTGCAGTGATCTCTTCTCTGCCTCAAGCTTGTCCATTCGCTTCCACAGCCTGTTCACTAGGGCTTCTTGCTCCTGTTCCAATGTGTTTTCAAGTTCCACCTGCAATTACGTTTTATATTCATTCATTCTTCTTTAATATTATTATGATCATAAATAGGGATGAGTCTAGGGTAAAAAAATAATAATTCTATTTAGTCCATAAGTTAGATTATCAAAAAATATTGAACATATATTTTTTTGCTTTATCAAATCAATGAAAAATGACAAAGACAAAACGCATCAAAGTTAAAAACCGGAACACCGGCTTGTTACATCACTTTTGAGGAAAAAATGGTACAATTTTAACTCAAGTGTAACATCATGCAAAACTTCAATGCACTTTATCGTCTTAATTTTTTGTTTATGTAATTAAAAAAAAAAATAATAAACCCTATTATATGCCTTAAGTTAACCAGTTGGTCCTTTGTCAATAAATAATATAATTTGGAGAGAAGATCATGAGTTTTTTCAAACTAATTAGTTTGCCTCCAATATCTTCACACACATTCGTAAGAAGTTTGCAGAACTATCATCACAAAGCTAATGCTTTATCCAATTATCGGTTTGTACCTATTGTTTATGTATATTTGTGTATTGAGTTTACTCTATAGGAGTATATATTTATATTTTATCTTTGTATTTAAATAAATATTCATCAGATTGTTTTTCCTAGTGCACCTACCACTATTTGTCTCTGCATCAGCCAAAGGTTGACTGGTAGAAAATGCGTGAAGCATTAAGTCCACCTCTGTACTTGTCTTCAGTGTTAAATAAATAAATAAATCTTCAAAAAGTAAATCTTGCACCACCTTTGTTTCCTATTATACGAAATTAAATGAACAATGAGGATTCACAAATGTAAAAATTTTCAGTACCTTTTCCCTACGAAGCCTTTCTAAATTCATTTGCTTGGCAAGTGTCTCAGCTTCAAGTTTTTCTATTTTTCTCATCAATTTGTTCACCAGACATTCTTGTTCTTGCTCTAGAGTTTGCTCTAGCCGGCATTTCTCTTGGCGTAACTGCAACACAATTCATAAGTTTGCTTTAAATAAGGAAGTCTTCTAGCACTTTCTAGGTTTTTTATTTGGTCACTTGTCATTTTTATATTCACAATAAATTGTTTGAAGAAACCCATACATTACAATCCCATTAATGCTCTTCCTAGACATAATTACTTAGTTATTGAATCTTAAGCACACAACAAAGATATGACAAAGATAAGATATCATTATAAACTTAATAGATTTTTTTTTTATTTACAAACCTTCTATTGGTAAGCAAACAAAATTATTATGTAATAACAAGCTTTGTCTCAAAGCATAACAAATATAACAATGATTTGGTGGCAGACAAAATCAAGCCCTTTGCGGGGCTTGATGTAAACAAATGTCGCAAGTGTTTAAAAGAGTTACTGCGGCTCTGGAACACACAGGCAACTGAAGTAACACCGGTGGGTTTTAGTCAGTAAGTCTGACATCCCGCTCCACCCCAGAGTGGGAGAAGTCACTGTAAATTTCCCACCCTCAAAAAAAAAAGGCACATAATCAAATGATGTATGATTATGAGTATCATTTCATCATAAAAAATCAGTTCAACTTTACAAGGGAATATTCAGAATTCATTTAATTTCATAATTTACCTGATTTAGTTTTCTTGAGAGATCATTAGTAAGACATTCTTCTTCACGTTCGTAATGATGTGCCAAAGTTTCTTTTTCTTTCTTTAATGCTTGAATTTTTTTCAATAATGTGTTTGAAATATATTCTTCTTCTTGTTCAGCCTTAGCTTGCTTTGAATAGATATTGATAAATGTATTAGTAACAAGATAGTATTAAAAAAACATATTTTATTAAATGAAATGTACTAAAATAATTTGCCCTTTAGAAAAGCTGCAGTGACTTACAATTGATACTGATGCTTGTCTCAAGGCACGATTCTCTTCTTGGAGAGCCTTCACCCGAAGCTTGTAAGTATCTAGCTCTACTTTGAGAACCCTGAAAAGCACATCATTGTTTTATTGGCAAAATTCTTTGTTTATTTTATTCTGAAGAAAGGTAGTATCAAGCAACTTGAAAAAAAAATACATCTGACATGAAATACATTAAAATTTTCCATCTCTAAAGATACAAGTACTAAAATAGGTATGTACCTACAGTGTAAAATATATTATACTAAATAAGCACATAGAAAAACAAACCGCATTAAGGTAAAATACAAAAAAGATGTACAAACTTCTATTAATCAGAATCCTATGAGAATCTAATACGTTTACGAGAAAAACATACCTATTCTGTTGCTGCAGAGATTCAATTCTTTTCTGTAGCTGATCACGAGAAACTGTGCTTGGAGGCAACATAGCTCCGCCATCCAATGAGCTGGAGTCGCTTTCAGACGCTGAATCGCCCATCTTATTACCTAAAATGAATGTGTATGATTAAAAGAAAGTAAATAACAAGGATATAAACTTTTTTACGTGTTTTATCTGCAGTGTACCCTGTGTACCTGGCGAAATCACTGTATCATCCATTTGCACGAGTGATGAGGACGGTATCAAAATGTCATACAAGTTTACTACGGGTTCCTAATTTTATACAAAGACAATATTTTTTAAATGATTTCCATCAAATTATTGAGGTAAAAACCAGAGGAAGACGAATTAAAGTGCAATGTAATAAATTAAAACACACGAAAACCGTCTCGTAGTTACA
Source organism: Polia nebulosa (assembly GCA_951329385.1). Lineage (NCBI taxonomy): Eukaryota > Metazoa > Arthropoda > Insecta > Lepidoptera > Noctuidae > Polia > Polia nebulosa. The sequence continues at coordinate 17,175,661 of OX589595.1, read as the reverse complement.
GGCTCAACTAGAGATGTGCGTAGGTGTAGTAGAAGACTATTTAGTTTTTAAAAATAGTCATAGATAATTAATTTTCACAAAATGTTTCCGGTTTTTAATTTTTTGCTCTCAAGTTTGTTTAAAAACAAGTAAGTAAGAGAAGATAAATAATTTTTTTTTCGCGTGACAGTTGATAGTAAAAGTGTGTTTTCACCTTTGTGTAATTTATACTTGGATTCTTGGAGCAATCCATTTTTGCGGCATTTATTTTGACTATCGAGAATATCCAGCACATTTCATGTTGTGTTTTAAAAAATAGTAACCCCAAATGAAAAAAAAAACATTTATAAAAAAGTGACACACACGCCATAATGTAAATTGCTTCTCGATTTGGCGTTTGAGTTAAAAAATTAACATTTTGATGTTAAAAATTCGTATAGAATGTATAAGTAAGACATTTAAAATGTCCTTAGTAAATATTGGTAAGAAGTTAATCTAAAGCCTAGATGTAATCTGTGTTAAACATTCTCCTTTATAGTATTTAGGTTGGATCAAAGGAATCGAAGCCATTTCGTTATTTTCGTGTAAACGGTATTGAAGTTAAATTTCTTATTGTTCTTAATGTTTAAATCGCAAATGGTGATGTTTAAAAGATAGACAAAAAGTTAAATTAAAAAGGTGATGGCTGAGTCGTCGCCATAGTTGAAGTGTTGGTGCGATTTCAGAAGTCATTGCTGCTGTTATTGCACCGTATGTAGTGTTCAGGGAGTATGGCATAACTGTCATCGAGAAATAGGTGTCCCTCGCAATGTAATATCTCTTATTTTATTATAGAGTGTTAATCATGAAAAAAAATACGAGTGCATTACAGTTTATACTGCAGTTAAAAGGTAGCCAATGAGATTTTTTTTTTCATGCATACTTGTAAACAAATCCTACAGTGCATGTTGTAATGTCTTGAGACACTGTTGAATCCTAATTTCTCTGCTCAGGTCTTAAGCTATGGGGTGAAAGGTTCATCTATTGATATATGGGACAGTTTTAGTAATCTAGAGATTTATGGTTTTTGTTGTTTTTGGTAATGAAATGTAATAAATAAGTGTTGATAAATAAGCCACTTCAGTGTTAAAATATGAAATTGTTGAATTTTAATGAACAAATTATTTAAAAAAAAAACATTTTTAATTTAGAAATCACTGGACAATAAATCTTGCTCTCTTTTTTTTTGCTATTGACATTTTGGATCATGATCATCATGAATTGAAGTATAATTTTGTGTTTATTCAAAGGCAACATTCTGTCCATTATTCTTTATCAATTTAATTTAAAAATTAAAAATATGGTTGAAAGAAAGTGCCATTGAAAAAATACTTTTTCTTAATTTTGTTTAGTTTTCTAAGTAAGGAAGGAGTGTACAATGATAAAATTGAAACAATATCAATAATATGTCATGAAAAGTTCCTAAATACCTATGATTTCTCTAATAACTGTATATACTCCGTTCACAACACCATTAGAAAAAAAAAGCCACAAAGAATCAGGGATGCAACACATTTTATGTGTTTTTAACATAATTTTATTAATACTTTAATTTTAAAACAGTAACAAATAACAACTATAACTCACGAAACTACAAATCACGAAAATAATAATAAACAACGCGTCACTTCACAAGTATTTACATTGACTGACAATCACAGAACATTATTTATGTCAATTTAACAGACAACATAAACCAGTAAAATTGGATAAACCCGGCTGTCACTACTTATGAAGGGACTTTAACGCGTCAGGCCCTCGCATCGCCATATCAATAGGTTTTTAATTGTGTCTGCTAATGAGGGGCATGACGTGTTAAATTTGGTAGAATAGGGTAGTTTCCTGGGTATGAAAACAATATTTGTATTTAGTCCGTAAGTTAGGTTATCAACAAATATTGGACGCATATTTTTTGCTTTACCCAACCAATAAAAAATGACAAAGATAAAACGCATCAAAGTGCAGGAGTGGGGGCTTGTTATGTCACTGTGGTAAAAAGTGTTGCACACCGTGACATCATGCGAAATTTCAATGCACTGTATCGTAATCTTAACTGACGGACTAATTAGATTTTTTAAGGAAACTACCCTATTACAGTAAATCGAAAATTGTTCCAGGTATGTTCTCTCCTATGACTTTTTGAGTTTTTAGCATTGACACAGTAATTTTAAATTGGAATGAATTAATATAACTAATGAAAGCCACCTAGGTTCATAAGATATTATTTATGATTAAGAGTGACAGCTGCTGTATATTTAGATTATGATAAATTCGGCATCTATCGTAACTTCTGTCCAATGCTATTGCGAATGGAGTATACATCAAATGCCACATAAGAATGTAATTATTATATTTGTGACAGGAAAACACTAATAACAGACTGTGCACTGAATAGTCGAAGCTATTCCTCCTTGGCATATACCAATAACAATTAACATTCTTTTTAAAGTTATCAATCACTGTTGGCTCAGTTTTTAGCTGTTCCTTGATAAACTAAATGTTATGTTTGTAATTTTAATATGATTTTTGTATTACTGCATTTTGTATATGAAATATTCATCATAATTAAGGGCAACATAAAAAAATAAGATCTTTTTAGGTGTGATATAAAACTAGGAGTTCCTTCATAAAGATTGAATTGCTTGATTATAAGTTAATGCTTACTAATCACACTCACTCAGTCACAATCTGATATCAAACTTTTTTATATCTTAATATTTTTATGTAAGCAATTGGGAGTTCATAAAATTTAAGAAAACGATAATGTGCTTTACACTATGTTTTATTAAATTATAATTAATTGAATTAGTGAATATTGCATTTCTGCTTCAAAGGATTCATCATTATTCAAGTTGTTTATGGGTCATATAAAATATCTTGCTGAAGTTAGGTGTCCATAACACAAAATCATACATTTAGTTAAATTTAAAGTGAGTTGTTGTATATGCACGAAAATTCATTGTTTATCTGTATTTATAAAATTAAAAGTCCTGAATGACTGATATATTAATGCACAGCCTACAAACTGCTGGTCCAACAGACATGAAATTTGGAAGATGTGTTTTTTGTGAAGAGTGGGTATCCACTAAGAAAGGGTTATCCAAAATTCCACCCCTGAGAGGGTGAAATTGGGGATGATGCTTTATAACAGGGGAAGTACTAATTCCACATGGGCGAAGCTGCTGGCTGAAGCTAGTCATATTATAAAACAACTAGGTCTTTTTGACAGACAAAAAGGTTAAATTAACTGGGAATTTTGGCCAAAAGTGCATAACAAATTACCTAAATAATTTTCCTGACTGCATATTATTTGGAGACTGCCAGCCATCACCTGCTACCAATGCCTGCCACCATCCGGGTATTCATTAAAAATTGTACTAGCCAAGGCTCTGATTGCATTACTGGTTGTGTTGCTATGCAAGTAACAATGAACTTGCTAAACCAATTTACATATCATCAGTTAGAGGATACAAAAAATTAGAAAAGCAAACTTTTCTAGAATTTGGTTATGGCTCATATAGAGCAAATATTTACAGTTCCTGTTGTAGTTTATTTTTAAGTTTTTAGAACTTAAATAATCAATTTCCAATCCTACCTTTTTTTTTAGTCATTCAAATAAGTTTTGTTATAACATAAATATCTGACTTGTGTATTCTTCTAGGCTAAGCTCTTGCAATGGCTCAATATTACCAGATAGTAGGACAAGGACAACAATTAACTCTTGAAGATTTACAAAGATACTGCCCAAACCTGTGCTTGGATAGAATAATAGTGAACCAAGATGACCAGCAATATGCACAACAGCAGGTAAGAGAAAACTTACCAAAAATAAACCCAATCAAAACATTTTTTAATATTTTGTATTTTAATGTTTAGTATTTTTTATCATGTTAAAAGATTGTTGATTTGTTCATTTCTTTACCAGGTGGTGGTACAGCAAGCAGATCGTCAGAATGATATTATAGTAAGTGAAGGAGTTCAGTCTCAGCTGGTTGTGAGTGATGGCCTGCAGTACCAACCCCAGTATATTATCCGACATGAAGCTCCTCCACCCCCACCACCTACGCGTGCTGACTTTCAACAACAACAACAACAACAGCAGCAGCAACAACAACAACAGCAACAACAGGCATTACATAGGCACCAAGTGGGTATTGTTCAAATAACTATAGCTACCAAATAAGCACAATATAATGTATTTATACCTAGGAATCTATAAAAAGTTATCTTGTCCATAAAATTTTGGGTGAACTATGTGAACTCAAGGTTGCCATTAAATGTATGTGATGGAAATATATTTAGTTCACACCAAGTGTGGCATAAGTTATGATGTGTAATTTATTTGTAGGTTTACTACACATCTGATTTACCTGTGGATGCTCAGGTTGTGTTACAACAGGCTCAACAGATCATTGATGCATCTTTGATGCAACAGGCATCTCCACAACGACCACAACATGTATGTCTCCTGACTAGATACTTGTGTATTACATATGCACTAAAAAAGAAAACTATTGCATTATGGTTTTAGAACTCCTTGGTATAATATGCTTAGCATGTTAACTTTTTCATTTGGTTAAATGATTTTATTTCATTTGGTTAGCATAGAATTTAAATAAAATAAAATTATGTAACTAGTACAATAATTTAATTTAGGTTCATATTACTTTTAGAGATAAGTCTTAAAGATTAACATTAGGCTTAAATAATAATATATGTACCTACTTGGCAATCCTCTATCCTTGTGGGATGAAAAGCATTTACCCATGAAATAGTAATTCATCAAGTAACCCTTTTGCCCAATCTTACAAGATAGTAGAAATTGAGAATAGGCAACTCTTTCTTTCAATATTTTAACCTTTTCTGCTATTTGCCAATACATTAATAATGGTGCAAGGGTTTAACACATAATGCGAAACATTGATGTACTGGTAACACATTAACAGGGACTTTCATTTAAGCTTTTCTTGGTAGAGAGTAGGGATTTTATACAGAAAAAAAGGAAGAATTATTTTTATCTAAGATTTACGATGTCCATGTATATTGTTGTTATTACAGTGCTACTTTTAAAATTAGGTAATGGCTTCATAGCATTATTTTAACTTTTCTTTCTGTATACTTAGATAATTATGATTTGTTCAACTGTTTTTTGTGGATTTATAGTTATTTAAATGTAAATTATTAGTTTCTACTCTTTGAATTCTATGCTTTTTGATAATGGATGCTGCATCTTATTAATTTTTTTTTCAAATTAATTTTATTCGATAATATGTAGGTTCTGAATCTATTTGATTGTTCATGGACCATTTCATTTGGCATAATGAATTGTTGCCCTATTAGGCTTATTTTGGAAAGTTAATAAATCGGGTTTTCTATTGCATAATCATACTTTTCTCAGCATCTTCTATTGTAAGTTTCATGCCCCACAAATAACACATACAAATTCCAAAACTATTTGTCTATAATCAGAGAATTGGTTTTTGAAATATTTACTAATCTTCATGGTTTCAATCAAAGATCTATAATGTACAAAACTCATACCACTAAGAGGAATGGGAGCATATAACTATTATAATTAATTGTACAAATATCATGCTACAACCAAGAAACTGGGCAGGTACTGCTGGTGTAACTTACAGGGTGCAAATGTAGTTGTTTTTACTATTAACTGTTGAATGATTCATGCTTGTGCTAACGGTCCATATCTAGACACTAAAGCATGAGTTACACTAAGAGAAATATGTAATTATGAAGAGTGATAAAAAAAATGCCTTTAATTTTGAGGTTTAATGGACTATTGTTATTTCTGACAACCAATTACAACATCTAAAGCTGCATCTACTCTAGGCCAGTTGAACACGAGCGGCCCACCAATTCTTGTAGCGTAGATGGAGTAAATGCCTCGAACAAGCACGCTAAGCCATACGAATTTGCGGTCTTCTTGCTCCGTTCGTACTCGGATCGCCTAACGTAGACGCATCTTATGATTTGAGTGACCTTTCAGAATATGGGTGTTAGACCCCTTAACTGTGGGTTCACATGTTGTTAATGTTGACGTGATCTAAGGCTTGTTGTTGACGTCAGCAGCTAGTGAGTCCGGCACACGTGCTGTCGCAACCAACTGTGATACACCCCGCGCAGCCGCCGCCGCCGCAGCCGCCACCCCCGCCTCCCCCACCGCAACATGCTCCCCAACCGACGGTATGAAACTCGTCTACTAACCATATTAATAAAAAATCATAAACTAAAAATCAAAAATCTATCTTGTGATTTTAGCAAACGCAGCAACAGCTGTCGCGAGCGTCACCACAACTCATACAGCACTTCCAACAGCATCAACAACAGATTCATCTACAGCAGCTACAACAACAACAGTTGCAGCACCAGCTACAACAACAACAGCAGGCGCAACACCAACAACACTTGCAGTCACAACAAATACCACACCAGCAGGTTGTTATGCATGCAGCATACATAAATCAAGCTGTAAGTTTGATGTTTCTTTTGGTCGTAGGCGGTGGATTTGGGTTAAGCCAACTTGTACTGCTCAGTAGTAGAAGTGCGTTACCCGGTCGTAAATATGGCACTTCGATCTTTAGGAAAATACTTACACGGGTGCGAGTAACAAACACGTCGCTTAACAAATCCGAAACTTTTCAAAGCTTGTGCCATATTTACGACCGGAACTAGTTGGGCTAACTTGCGAATTGATACAGCTTATAAATTGAATGGCCAGTGAATCGAATCCCTTAACCGTGTCGCTCGTGTGCAGGGCGCAGCACGTCCGCGGCTGCTGAACCCGGGGTTGAGCGGGGCCGGCGTGACGCTGGTGCGTGCGCCGGCGCGGCCCGTGCGCCCGCGCCGCCCCGCGCAGCGCGCCGCGCCGCACCCGCCGCCGCGCATGCTCAACTCCATGCAGCCGGTAACTATACCCAGCTCCCATCGACTACTGAACCCGGCGCTGAGCGGGGCCGGCGTGACGCTATGCGTGCGCCGGCGCGGCCCGTGCGACCGCGCCGCACCCGCCGCCGCGCATGCTCAACTCCATGCAGCCGGTAACTATACCCAGCTCCCATTGACTACTGAACCTGAGGCTGAGTGGCGCCGGCGTGACGCTGGTGGCTCTAGGGACCTATTATCTGGCGATGGATTTCTATCAGCATATCCGACTCAAAAATCTGATCCGATTGTATCTAATTATGCTACCGTCCAAAGTAAAAGGGGCTCATGTACATTTTTATGGAAGTCATTTTCATAGTCGGAATCAGGAAAGAAAGAAAAGAATATTTTTATATTTTTCTACTTAGTTACTAGTTTACATGCTTGAGTTACACAGGTTAAAAAATATAGTTTCGAGGAAATTTTTTTAAACATTTCGGTTTCATTGTTTAACTTATTTTTATTTTATTCGTTTTGTGTTTTGGTCAGACAGAGACACAAAATTGTGGATATGTCGGGGCCAGATCTTACAATTGATCACTTCATGATGTGACCATTTCATGAAATGGTTACAAATATAAAATGTGTTTGATGACATGTCATTCCACGTTTAGCCTTCGGACGGCGAGCAGTGGGTAACTCGCCGTCCGATCAGCACCAGGCCCGTGAGTCGACGGCGCGTAGTGTTCCACGCGCGCCTCAAAGAGATGATTGTCAGCCACCACTGACGGGGCCCATCGTGGCCGGTGCTTGCATGCCTAGGGTAGCGGATAAATTCTGAAACTGAGTTACCGCACCCCTGCCCGCCCCCTGCCCGGGGGTTGAGGATAAATTCGAAAGAGTTACCTCGCCCCTGGGCGCGTAGGGCAGGGAGGAACAGGGGTGGGTTTTAGTCAGTAAGAGTCTGACACGCCCTTCCACTCCACCCTAGAGCGGAAGAAGTCATTGGATGATTTCCCACCCCCCCCCCCCCAAAAATTAAAAAAAACGTTTGGCCTTATCATTAATGTAGGGTGTTTGTGAACTAACTTAATTAGTCATTCAGCCTAGTCTTTAAACTTAACGGCGCCGTACAACTAGGGGCTTGAATGATATTCAGTGGATGAAAGAAAGAAAGAAAAAATATTTATTTGCCACAGCTAAAGGCACACACAACAATTTATAAAATAAAAACAAAAGAAATGTGCGCCCAACGGCTGCGCCAAATAGGTCCAGTTCAGCATATATAAGCCAAACAGCTAGTGCCTGACGCTGGTTAGTGGTCAACTGGACCTGAGGATTGTGACATGTCACGGACGTAAATCAGTTTTATATGTGTGTTTCTGTGTGTGTATGTATGGATAAATAGCCTAAGTAATAAAATAAAAAAATGAATGTGTATAATATAAATAGCGTGAATAGAAAAAAAAATATATATATATATACTTATATGAAATTAGAAATTGTGCAAAATAATAAAAAATAAATGATAATAATGGAGTCAGAAGAGAAACCTGTTAGAAACAATATCTTGTCAGGTGCACATTCAACCTAGTAGTTACTTCGTCCACAATACGACATGATACATACGGATGCGTCTAATACGACATTTAGAAAAATGGCTGATGCTAATGCTTAGACCATTCATAGTATAGGATGACCAGATGACGGAACCCCTATCACCGTCGGCATAATTATCTTATTTACGACCGTCATCAGCACATTACCGGCTTAACGCAAATCAAATAATTTTTCTGTCAAATGTCATGCCTAGGAAAGTAGTTAAATGTTATCGATCCAAGTCATTTGCCCAGTTGTTTGATTGAATGGCTTGAAAAGTGCAGTGAAACATCATTGCGACACCAAGCTGCTTAGCTTAGTATCGTAACAATGTTTCACTGCACTTTATCTTCTATTTCATATTATTATTTGCTTTTAATACAGAATTAGTGTCTGCTGCCATGATACATCACAAAAACAAAATGACATCAACACCTCTAATGGTGGCCAACATAACTACACACATCAACACTGTCTAGGGATATTTTGGATTTACTCAATTTACTCAAAATGTATTAAAAATAGCATACAACATGTATATATTTTTAAAAAGCCCATTTATCAGACTACACTCCAGAATAAAAGAAAACAATGTTTTTTTGCGTAAACAAATTTTTATTCAAATAAAGAAAAAACATGAAATAATGGTAAAACTAACAACGAATGTGTTTCTCAAGAAAAATTTACAAATAAGGAAAAATAATTTGTTTTTAACAGTTCTGTGAAAAATCAGTAGTCAGTAAAACCACCCACGACGTTAATAACGGTCCTGCAACGGTTTTTCATGCTTTGGATTAAGTTATCCAAGTCTTGCTGCGGTATATTGTCCCAGGTCCGGCTAAGATACAAAAAAAGTTGCTCTTCCGTCGCAACGTTTGCAGGGAAATTCCTCAAAGCCCTTCTTTGGAGCATGTCCCACGCGTGTTCTATGGGGTTTAGGTCAGGCGATTGAGCAGGCCAGCCTAAGACCGATACGTCGTGCTCCTGCAACCAGCTCGTCACCACTCTCGCTGTGTGCGGACGGGCGTTATCGTGCATGAGCGTGAATTCTTGGCCCATTTGTAGTCGATGGAGGTAGATTATTTGTACTAGCACCTCGTTACGGTATTTTTCAGCCGTCATGGTGTTTCTGATCCAAACGAGGTCTGTTCTTCCACCAACACGAATTCCCGCCCAAACCATAATTGTCCCGCCGTGGTATGAATGGACTTCCTGAGGATGTTGCAGACGGCTCTCACGACCAGGAACTCGCCAAACACGCACTCTACGTGTATCGCGATGGAAACCGAACCGGGACTCATCGGTAAACAGCACTACAGACCACTGGTTTTCTTCCCAGAGCAAATTTTCACGAGCCCACTCTAGTCGTCGTCCACGATTTCCTCGGCGTAGTGCTGGAGTACGAAGCGGTCCGCGCGAGCATGAAGGTTAGCTTCATGCAGCCTTCTCCTCACAGTTTGGTCACTCACAAGCAACTGGTGCTCTGACTGGAGCCTCTGAACCAACTGCATGGCCGTAACATTTGGTTGTCTTCTCGCGGCAACTTGCAAAAATCGGTCTTGTCGTTGAGTGGTTATGCGCTTCCCGCCTGAGTGTCTTTCAGCCACTTCACCAGTAGCACGATTACGTGACCATAACCTTGATATCACGTTTTGTCTTGTTCCAAACTCCTCAGCAATACTCCGTTGAGTAGCCCCAGCTTGGAGCATGCCTACTGCCCTTAACATTTCTTCTCTAGTTAAATGGCGCCGCTGCATGATGCACACAATAACATTAATTCGGAATTAACCGATAACTTGTTATAAAACTTAAATTGGACACAAAAAAATAGCCACAAACTACTGTAGGTAAATGAAACCTTCGGACTTCGCTACCATTATGCCGCGTAAATCTTTTGTTTTTAATGTATTTTTTCAAATTCAAATTTAGAATCGTTCAAAAAGGCTTACAAAATATCCCTAGACGGTGTTGATGTGTGTATTTTACGATATGATCCCTAATGTTTGGCCATATCAAGAAATAGTTGTGCGTTTAGCTGTTCGTATCGTTAAACGCAGAGTTTTCATTGATTTGCTAGCCCATATCATGATGTGGCCAGCGGGCACAGTTCGGTATTATGAAATACGACCATTTCATGAAATGGTTGAACACATCATGAAGTGATCAATTCTAAGGTCTGACCACGACAGATACACTACATACGCATGAAATACACTTCAGTTGCTTGTTCGTCAATCATTCAGCAGGACCAGTCGTCAAAATGCAGTACGCCGCTTCCTTGAGTACCTCTGCTAGATGACAATAAATTCAAAAACAAACCTAATACATTTAATGTACTCGGTGTCGGCTCCAGACCACCCTGCGAAGCTGCCACACGAGGCAAAACGCTCGGTCGGTGTCGCAAACTAAGCGTTCGAACGTTTATCTTGCGATGCGACAAAGCCAGTCCGCACCTAACGAAAACTTACCAGGCCTAAATAATATAGTTAAATGTACCATTGCCTAAAAATAAAAAAGCAGATTTGCATTTGTGTCTACAACTAAAATACTAGTTTAGATCCTATGTCATAAATTACATATTTACAACAGCATTTTACTAGGCAGCACACTAGCTAGTCATTTATTTTATTTTTTTAACTAAGTTTTCTATCTGCAGCCAAAAATACCATCTAACTTTCTAGACGGCTCATAAAGCAAAATTTTATGTGAATATGCACTATCTAGTATTCTTACTAGATAGTGCATATTCACATAAAATTTTGCTTTATGCGCCGATGAGGACAGACAATCGTTAGAGCCATATGAATCGGTGTGCACGTGTGATTGAAGTTTAGAGTGCTGTGAAAAAGCTAAAAACCAAAGATGGTTTTGATTAACCACAATTGGCTATATGAGGGTCCCACACAATCCAACACGCGTCTACACGGACCCACAGGGCCAGGCGTCGTCGCCGGGCGTGCCGGGCGCAGCCAGCGGCGCCGCAGCAGCCGGCGGGGCGGGGCCGCCCGGCCCAGCCCGCGCGCCCACGCCCCGCGTGCTCAACCCGCAGGCGGCGCACGCGCAGCACCGGCCGCCCCGCCCGCGCACCCCTCTCGCGCATCACTCGCTACAGGTGCCGCATGTTCACTCTCAACCCACCTCGACTTAGACGGCTGACCGCTCGGTCGGCACTAGTTTATATTTCAGTACCGGTTCTATCCTCAAATTTCGTAGTTAGTGCATGCGAGACCTATATTTGTACGCGCCCTTGATACACTTCCAGTTTTCCAAAGTTTATTCCTTATTTATGTGTCGTTTTAGCAGCACCAACACGCCCAACAACACCAGCAGCATCAACTCGCACAACACGTCCTTGGACAACAAGTTCATCCGCAACAACTGAATCAACTCAAGCTCTCAACTCATCAAGTGAGACAAGTTTATCTTTTTATGATAGTCATTATGTTATGCTTACCAAACTTGAAACATCAAATACTTTTGTGTTAAGAGTGGGTTTCTTGATCTTCATTCTATGTTAATTCTCTCCACTTACAATAAATTTACTTATCATTAATTATTCTCATCTTTTCCAGCTTCTCAATCAACAAAACCAGACGCATACACAGACTACTCGAATAATAACACCACAGGGGACAATAGTGACGCAAAACCTACCGACACAAATCCAACAGTCGGTAGTTCAAGCTAATCAGAACAATGGACCTCTACCTCAACAGAACACTCTCACTACCATTCCGCAACGATCATCACCCCATCCACAACAAGTACAGCAGCAAGTGAAAAAGGTCGTAGTTCAACCTAACAACGCCAACGACATGGATGATCTCGAAGAGAGTATTACAGCCGCCATACTTACCAAACACTCGGTCACTGAAAATATGACTCCCTCACCGCAGCAGTTCCACACGCCGCCGCCGGCGATACGGCCCAACCACGTCGCCGGCAGCGTCGCGCAGCAACACCAGCAACTGAACTTCAACTCGCAGCACAGCTTCACGCCACAGCAGCTGTCGTACGAACAACCCCACGCGCAACAGCACCCGCAGGCTCTCACACAGCTGTTGATGGACCCCGACGAGGAGGAACGACAAGTATTAACCCTAAATAATGGTCAGAGGATAACTCTCGCCGAATATAAACGGATGCAACAACCACCGCGTACGTCTGTACAGCAACAACAACAAGCTAGGTATGTATTTGCTCATTGCCAACATATAATGTTCAGTGCAGTGTCACTTTACTATCTTGCCAAATACTATAGCACATTTTTTTATTTATTTACAGAGACGCTGGAAGACAAACCTTAGTGAGAAGCAAAGAGCTGCAGAGGCCTGTACAAAGAGTACCGCCGATGCAAACTCAACAGCAGAACTCTACAGTGGCCCCTCAGCACGGTATTTATATAATAACATTATGAAGAAGTTAGTTGCATGCTGTATCAATACGTAATAGCTTGTGTTCAAGTGGACTCCGTCAACAAGGATAATGAGTGCTATGCGAATTGTCGTATTGCAAACATTAAAAAATATGTAATGGTAGAAGTATAGCTTGGTTTTACAAATATATTTACATTTTTACTTAACGTTCGAGGCGCCGTTTCCTAATGTGAAGTAGCCCTCTTTTCAGAAAACAACGAAAATATGTCTGGACCCTCAGAGCTAACTTCGGAGACGCAATCTGCAAAAATGTTAATATTCCTTCAAAACGGTGAACAGAGGTTGATCACTTTCACACTACCTAAAGAAAGCTGTACACTTCAAGAAGTTCTAGAGCAGGTACGCATTTCATATAAAAAATGTTTGTTACCATTGCATTAATGTTGTCTTTGTCTCTTCCGTCTTGGGTACCAGTGTGCATCCTTGATTTTAATTTTTTGCTTTATGCAGTTATAACTAACTATATGCTATACTAACTGTTTGACATAGCCTTTCTTACTACTATTATGTTTTTCAGGTTAACGTTCCTTTTTCGGAAGACACGCATATACAATGTATGCAAAATACAAGCAGTGAGATAGACTACTTTGTGTCTGTGGGCTCAACAACTAGAATCGAGGAGATGTTAGAAAATCACCCGGTTTGTACATCTTACTATGTTATTAGTACTAATCCTCCTATAAACTTATAACTAAGAACAAGACAGCAACGCTTTAGTGTTTAAATCTATGTATATAATATATATATATATAATCTAGTGCTTTTGTCTGAAATAAAAAGGTAGCAATATCATTACATAATTAATATGTTTAGCACACATCATAATCACCATTATCTGAAAGTACAAGTGCTTTAGTTTACGTACGAAAGCTATACTTTTTTTAGGGTGCCGAACATCCGAATTTAAAAACGGAACCCAAGGATCACTCGTGCGTCTGTCGGTCTTTATTAAATATATTTTTTACCTTACTCGATTTTTCCATTATTCGATTTCAAATATATTTTTTTCGTAATTCCAAAATGTGTAGTTTTTATGTTATTTGAGAAAATAGATGAAAAATGAGCATTCCCCCCCCCCCTTATCTCTGAAACCACTAGGCCCAACATTTTGAAAAAAAATATAGAATGTAGTTCTTTCATATAGAATGTAGTTCTTTACTTAAAGATTACAGGAAAACCTATAAGAAGTAGCTATACGTAATTTTAACCTGAAAATATGATTTCTTCGGAACCCTTTGCGCGCGAGTCCGACTCGCTCTTGCCCGGTTTTTTTATAGGGTGGGGAAAAACGGCGCGTAGTGTTCCACGCGCGGCCCAAAGAGATGTCAGCAATAATGACGGGGCCCGTCATGGCCGATGCCTGCCCAGGGGTTGTGGATAAATTCGAAACAGAGTTACCGCGCCCCTGGGCACTCAGGGCAGGGAAGGAGCAGGGGTGGGTTTTAGTCAGTAAGAGTCTGACACGCCCTCCCGCTCCACCCTAGAGGAGGAGATGTCATTGGATGATTTCCCACCCCACAAAAAAAAAACCCGTGTTCCTTCAGTTGCCTGTGCTAGAGTCGCGGTGACTCTTTCGCATCACCATCGATCACTCCCTCGATCCTGGCAGTGTGTGTGGTGGTATTATAACGAAAGTTATACTTAGTATTCATATTATATTGTTGCAGATGTTAGTTGGAGGAGATATGAGCAGTAGAAATTCCCCCACAATGATGTCACAACCACAAAGTAGTGAAATGTCCACACCTGAAAAATCCCAGTGTCCAGATAATGGTCTGTATATCACCAACTAATAAATGTCAAATTACAAATTTACATTAGAGACTCGTTTCGAGAGTTTGGTATGGGCGTAATTTGTTGCACCTTTCTCAAGAAAACTTCTCAATGATGATGAAAATCACATTAAAATCGGACACTGACAAGTGATGTTTCACACTGTTATAATTTTCAGAGAAATGCACTATGTCACAAGTAGTTGATAATTTTCTCGTTTGGCTTTGAAACCCAGAATTTTTACAAGTATAATTTTGTATAACATTATTAATGTTACAGTAAACAACAGTCCAGAATCTCCAGGGCCGCGATCTCCGCCACCACGACTAGTGGACGGCATGCTAGCTGTTTGTAAATCATGTGGATACACGGGATACGACTTCAGTCGCTGTGAACGGTACATATTCATTTTATCAACAATTCAATTATCTCAGTTTATTGCAGTCACGACTAGACTCTCTAGCTTAGCCCAAGTTACACCACAACTACTGATTTCCCGCCGTCCACATCCAGTCTGAGCCGACCGCCTTTTTATGGTTCCGTAGTTCTAACAAGAAAAAGGAACCTTTAGGCCTCGACGGTAGTCTAGTTCTGCGGGAAAAGCTTTTTACTGGGTCCCGCAAAAGACTGGCATGTTCACACACAGTAGTTTGCATCCTATTTTCTGCGTTAGAGCTACGAGCGGTTATTAGAATATTAGTCTTATAAGAAAATTCAGACGTGATGGACGTAAACACGCTAATGATATAATATTGGTGTTATCGCCGCCGCGGCCGCTGGGCGCGCATCTCTCCCCTCTCCACGCACCCCATTCAGCAATAAACGGTATGCAGGAACACTTACATTAAACTATACGTATAATTAAACTGGATCCTGTTTTTTACTGGACAACTGGATCCAGTTTGTAGTCGCAAAACCGAATGTCAAATTTGTACGGATCGGTTTTTTTGCAAGATACTGTAAACAGAATACTCGTGTGACTGCTGCTAGTATTGAAACACGTACTCTACTAAATGGGATCCTGCAGAAAACGGGATGTTGCCGTGGGAAAGGGCCGTTATAGTTTCGGTCTGTCCATCCGAGGCATAGCGTAGAGACTGTTAGTACTAGAAAGCTGCAATTTTGCATGTCACTCGCAAAAAATAAACTGGAATTAATTATCGCGCGTTGCTCAAAAAAAATTTTTACAATTTGTATGCAATGGATTGTGGTATCCGATTGAACATATTTTGAACGTATGTGGGACGAGCTGTAAAGGCGGGTACAAGGCAGATGTCCAGCTCCGACGTGGATAAAAGACCTGAAAACTACTTTATTTATTATACATATACTTTATTGTAGTACACCATTTTAAATTTTAAAAAAAAGCTAACTTAAAACTAAAACACATACAATGGGCGGCTTTGAAGCGTTCCGAAATCTCTTACAGGCAACTTAGAATGTACAGTAGTTGCCTAGACATGAAATGGGGCTGTCATTGGTGTGATAAAACCTATATTAAAATGCAAAATTAAACAATAGTACATACATACAAGCTATAAAATAGAGAAATACATACATAAATACATACAAAATATATGGACAGTAAAAATAAATGACGAATTTCGATTTCAACATTAATCTATATAAAAATGAATCTCTATTTCCCTTGGTCATGGCCTCACGCGTGAACGGTTGGACCGATTTTTCTAATTCTTTTTTTGGTTTGTTTGTTATTGTCAGCAGAAAGTTTATATGAAAGAAAAAAATAAGAAAGTTGCGTTGAAAAATCAGAAAAATTAGCAACTATTTAAACTTCGCGCTTTTGGCAGTTCATAGCTAAGACAGGACGTCTGTCGGGTCAGCTAGTTGTAAATAAAAATTCCTAATACTTCCTATTCATTTATTTAGACGTATACCACAACTTCGACCTATTTCAATAATTCTCTGCATTTCTAAAAAGGGTCCATTACTGGGGTATTGAGTTAATACTAGATTCGGTATCTATAATATGTCAATTAATAATAAGGATTAAAATTATATTCTTATCAGACATATAATCAAAATTAAAATCGGCAATGGTTGGAATTCTCTTGTTCAATAACTAAACTAAAATTAGAGAATTGCTATCTTTTACTAAAAGGCAGTGCGAGAAAAGGACGGCTATAGCTATGCACTAAGTTAGAGATGTCAAACTAGTTTACGCCTTGCGCTTCAGCGTGTTTTTAGACGACATGTTTTTACGTGTACCCTTAATTTGTATGGAAATATTAGTTCAAACTAAATTTGACAGCTCTAATTTACGTCCGTCTCTTTCTTGTTTTATTAGAGAAAAAAAGATAGCAATAGCCTAAATTAAGTTTAGTTTGTGCACAACAGAATCAACACCAATGCATTTTTTTCACCAAACTTCACAAAACTGCGTATATCACGGAAACTAAATGCCTCTTGGCATGCTCTTGGCTTGGCTTGCCTCCTTTTTATGTACTACTTTATGTACTACTTTTTGTGTACACTTTTTGCTTGGACGCATATTTATGTTCATATTCATATTAATAAAACATAAAGCCCCGTTCTAAGTCCACGTTATAACGGGTGACTACGGAACCCTACACTGTGCGTGGTCCGACAGACACTTGGCCGGTTTTTTTTCATAATCAAATCATTAAATAACTTCACCCGCTCTGGGTGGAGCGGGGGGGCGTGTCAGACTCTTACTGACTAAAACCCACCTGTGTACCTTCAGTTGCCTGTGCCCGCGGCGGTGGGCTGTGGAACGCGGTAACTCTTTCGATCACACCCGCGACCCTGGCTGTGGGTCGACCTGTCCGTCGTCGGCCCTTATAGCTGGGGAGCGTCCCACGCTATGGTTGTCAATTCACAGTCCCCACTCAGAGACGTCGCCCCAATTGAGGAACTTATATGGCATTAATCTATGAGTTTCATTATTTTTTTCCTAGGTGTAAACGAGTATTTACAGAAGAGCCCAAAGGTGTACCAAGTAAAAAAGTAGAACAGAAAAAGAAGGAGCCAGAAAAATCAGTATCAGTCATAGAAAAACAGAGGTAAGTACTGATTTTTCAGTTTATTTTTATTTACTCATAACTAGCTGCGCCCCGCGGTTTTACCAAAAAGATAGATTTTTAGGGTTCCAAACCCGAAGGGTCCAAACGGAGCCCTATTGCTGTCAATCACGTTGTCCATCTGTCCGTCCTCTGTCACAAAATTTTGATCGGAAGAATTTTTTAACTTCCCATTGACCTATGTAAGTACTTGAAATTTCCCTCATTTGGTACGAAACCCTAAATGTGCGAAGTCCGACACGCACTTGGCCGGTTTTTATCTTTGATCCGACTTTAGAGCTTCAAAATCTTTGCCTGTACAAGCCTCTAACCCGTCGCACGCCCAATTCGCAGACACAATGGATTTAAATTGTTTTCTGCACACCTGGTGTGCAATCGACGTGTGAAGAGTTAATATATTTTATCTTGTTACAGCACGTGTGGAGAAGGTATTAAACTAAATTTATTAAAAACCACAATGAAGGCGCTAAACAATAAAACAGTAAGTATGATCATGTCAAAATATGGCTTTAAAAATACGTCCTAGAAACCTTGTAGAACTTTCTCTCAACTTTTGTTTTTTCTTCAGCCTGTAACAGAAAAGAAGCCGCCTAGAGTGAGAAAGCCACGTGGTAAACAACCAGATCCAGAGCCCGTCATATTAACTTTAAGTTCAGATGAAGAGGACTCAAATAGTTCTATGTTGAGTCAGGTAATTAACTGTAATATTCTTGGGTTCAAAGCAAACAGCCTGGTGTTGATTCTGTTGTGCACAAACTAAACTTAATTTAGGCTATTGCTATCTTTTTCTCTCTAATAAAACAAGAAAGAGACGGACGTAAATTAGAGCTGTCAAATTTAGTTTGAACTAATATTTCCATACAAATTAAGGGTACACGTAAAAACATGTCGTCTAAAAACACGCTGAAGCGCAAGGCGTAAACTAGTTTGACATCTATAACTTAGTGCATAGCTATAGCCGTCCTTTTCTCGCACTGCCTTTTAGTAAAAGATAGCAATTCTCTAATTTTAGTTTAGTTATTGAACAAGAGAATCCACACCATTATCATCCGTATCAATGATACGGGGTACAGGGGCCATGAGAGGTTGAAACGAAAAATCTTAAAAAAATATTATTGTAGTTCCTACATTCTCTTAATAAAATCACCATGAAAACGTTACTTAACCTCGTCCAGAATGTATCTACCAAAAAGAATGTATGATCCCTTGCTAGACCATACATTACTTTTAGATGGGATACGGATGGAATAAAAGAAGGTAAGTACTAGAACACTAATGTATTGTCCCAAAAGTACTTATAGGTAAAATGAGCTTAATGGACTGATGGTGTGGCAAATGAAGTGAGTGACGCGGCCCTTGTTGGCAGTAACGAGAACGCCTGGCTGACTTAATAGCCCAACGCGAACAGAACTTTATTATGAGTCGAACTGCATGCGCGGCGTAAACTGCTGAATTGCATAGTGTGCGGTTGCACCGTACACTCCAGTATACGCACTCATCTTCAACGTAGACTAACCCTATCCCAGTCAGGCTACTTCCGTTTTCCATGATTGAATTTTATCCTGCCAGTATAGACGGAAGCTGTTCATTTAGTCCCACCATCTCTTTCGTGCCCTGCCACGTTAGTTCTATGCTAGTAGGGCCTATATATGTAAATCTATTGGGTCCTGTGGACAATAACCCTCTTGGGTCCTTTGGACAATAAACTTCTTGGACTCGCAGTCAGGAAAAAAGGGGCCATGTCACTAGTCAAAGTACATAATATCAAAAGATGAAGAAACGCTTATTTACACCACTCGGAAGTTTGTTATCCGCCAATCCTTTGGAACCTAAAAATACTGAAAACCCTAACATATATTTGAAAAACGATGAATACCTAATGAAACTAAACTACTCTTTTATTTCTAGCATGAACAGTCAATAAGTATGAAAGAGCCATCACTAAGCGAAATAGAAGGTGGGACCCCAGACAGCGGCATCGGTATTGGCAACATGGACGGTAAGATTGTTTGCCTCATGATTGTAATCATTAAATGCAAATGCTTGTAATGTTTAGCATAATGTCTTGTTCCTAATAATTACGAACAAGAGTGAAAAACCTATAAAACGGCACCTAAATTAATTACGAAATTGGCTCCCCTGCGGTCCAGGCGGAACTACGGTAGTCCATAACATTTGTTTTAGTAGCTCATTCGCAACGAATGCCTAATTACGCTGATAATATTTTATACATTTTTTCTCGTGGCTCTGCTTCTTTTCGGGAAATAAAATGCACGGAATAGTTGGTGATGAACTTGCTAAAAGAGAATGCAATTTGGTTTGCTGCTTATGTTCCTATCACCCCGCTAAAACAGGGCAGCACCCATTAGAAAGTGAAATCTTCCGAAAAAGTTGGTTGAGTATTATGTAGCTAGCCTCCGTGAGAGTTATTTATTAGTCGTGTACCAAAATTCACCCAATTCCGTTCAACCGTACAGGCGTGATTGATTACCAAACACGTAAAGCGGCCCCGAAACGATCAATCGCGGTTGTCAATGTGCTACGTTATTGACAATTGCAATTAAAGAGGTGCCATTGATACTCTTCAATTTTTTTAGTTAAAGAATACAGTTACTATGTTTTCCATTAGAATACAGATGTAACACATTTGATTTTGCAGTATTTCGCAGCAAATGTATCGAGTCAGCGTTTCAGCAAGCTTCACTGAGGTAGTCAATAGGTACTACAATAAAATTCTCAGCTTCAATTTGCCGAGATCGCGTCTGTTTTAATGATTCCACAAATTTTCCATTTGTGTAGACACTTGAGACACCGAACTACACCAATTTTACATCACAATATCCACCAGAAACCAATTTACGGATAATAATAAAAAACAGCCACTGAACTTCACTCGAAGAAATCCTGTCTTGTTATTGTATTTTCGACTATCGTTTATCATACGTCTAACACCTAATCTATTGGTAGCCCGCGAAATTCAAATTTTCTTACGTTTTTTGCAATTTGCAGGTCAGTGTCAGGTTGTATCTTGGTCAGAATTTGATTCGCGAACGTAACAAGTATGTATTTATAGAATTATAATCATTAAAATCATCAATACAACTCTTTCAGTTAGAATTGATGCCAAATGTGATTTCATGAAATTCTTACATTTGGCATCAATTATAACTGAGATAGTTTTAATGATTATAATTCTGTAAATACATACTTGCTACGTTCGCGAATCAAAAGTTTACCAAGATACAACCTGACACTGACCTGCAAATTACAAAAAACGTAAGAAAATTTGAATTTCGCGGGCTAGGGTGGAGCTTTCACCGTCATCAGCCGTATGCAGTCCTGGTTTCGTACATAACTATAATAAAAAAAAAGTAAAAACCGATAAAGTATGAAAACCGGCATTTTCAAAAACTTGCGTGTTTACTCTGGCAACATTGCTCAGTCAGCCCATCGAGAATACAGAAAATTTTCTGTCCAAAAATGGCGTGCCTGAAGATCGTCGTGTCGTGTAGTAACAGTTTTTTTTATCTGTGAACATTTTGTATGGGACATGGGACGCAATGCGTCTTGTTTAGCGTATAAAATATATATTTTTTGTGATAATATTACACTGAATTTACGAAATGTTCAAGGATTTCTTCAAACGTGATCAAGGTACATATTTTAGTATTCGAGTTTCAGCGTTATTTTTAATAAAAACGTTCGCCGCTTCGTAATAAACGGGACCGACCATGCGAAGTCTAAACGTCAGTATCTACTATGTCCACAGTGATTTTTAATCAATACTTGGTTGTTATTGTCGATATTCTGATGATCTATTTGTATAATTCTTCAAAATATATCTCGTTCTCTGCTATTACGCATTTCTGCCCGAAAAAGCTACAGTATATACATAAAGACATTTATCTACCTTCATTAGACATCGAGGCAGGCATGTCTTTATGTATTTTGCTACTACTTTATTGGTGCACTTTATTTATTTATGGTACAAAAATAAATACCATTCAAGAAACACTGTTTTTAATGAAAATTCTATTATATATTTAACAATGCATCACAGAACTGCAATAGTAAAAATAATATTTTGATTTTTATTAATCTTGACGTAAGTATATTATTTATCATTAAATACCAATACAATTGGCAGTCAATTAAAATGATATTATTTCGATCCTATTCTTAGTGTATCAAATTTTTGGGGTTAAGCTTTTCTGGGTATGTGTCCTATTATTGAAGTAATATTTTGCAAGCACAGGAAATACTTAGTTTGTAGAAGTTTCTGAGAGCAACTTAGTCAGAATTTTGGTACTGACTTACTAATTGAGTGTTTAGGGTATTAAACCAGTTTCACTAATAATTTTATCTCTTCTTTTTGATTATCTTAAATATTTTACTTGGTGAAATGTAGCCTGCAAATTCATATTTTCTCACGTTTTTTACAATTTGCAGGTCAGTGTCAGGTTGTATGATGGTCAGAATATAATTCGTGGCCATCAAGTATGTATTTATAGAATTATATTCATTAAAATCATCAATACTACTCTCACAGTTAGAATTGATTTCAAATGTCTGATTTCTTGCAATAGTCATTCCATACATCAATATATACACACATCAACACCGTCTAGGGATATTTTGTATAAAGTTCTTAAACTCAAAAAATACTGGCCACTTTTAAATTCTTTTGAAGAAAGTTTATTTTGTAAGCCTTTTTGAACGATTCTAAATTTGAATTTGAAAAAATACATTAAATACAAAAGATTTACGCGGCATAATGGTAGCGAAGTCCGAAGGTTTCATTTACCTACAGTAGTTTGTGGCTATTTTTTTGTGTCCAATTTAAGTTTTATAACAAGTTATCGGTTAATTCCGAATTAATGTTATTGTGTGCATCATGCAGCGGCACCATTTAACTAGAGAAGAAATGTTAAGGGCAGTAGGCATGCTCCAAGCTGGGGCTACTCAACGGAGTATTACTGAGGAGTTTGGAACAAGACAAAACGTGATATCAAGGTTATGGTCACGTTATCGTGCTACTGGTGAAGTGGCCGAAAGACACCCAGGCGGGAAGCGCATAACCACTCAACGACAAGACCGATTTTTGCAAGTTGCCGCGAGAAGACAACCAAATGTTACGGCCATGCAGTTGGTACAGAGGCTCCAGTCAGAGCACCAGTTGCTTGTGAGTGACCAAACTGTGAGGAGAAGGCTGCATGAAGCTAACCTTCATGCTCGCAGACCGCTTCGTACTCCAGCACTACGCCGAGGAAATCGTGGACGACGACTAGAGTGGGCTCGAGAACATTTGCTCTGGGAAGAAAACCAGTGGTCTGTAGTGCTGTTTACCGATGAGTCCCGGTTCGGTTTCCATCCCGATACACGTAGAGTGCGTGTTTGGCGAGTTCCTGGTCGTGAGAGCCGTCTGCAACATCCTCAGGAAGTCCATTCATACCACGGCGGGACAATTATGGTTTGGGCGGGAATTCGTGTTGGTGGAAGAACAGACCTCGTTTGGATCAGAAACACCATGACGGCTGAAAAATACCGTAACGAGGTGCTAGTACCAATAATCTACCCCCATCGACTACAAATGGGCCAAGAATTCACGCTCATGTACGATAACGCCCGTCCGCACACAGCGAGAGTGGTGACGAGCTGGTTGCAGGAGCACGACGTATCGGTCTTAGGCTGGCCCGTTCAATCGCCTGATTTAAACCCCATAGAACACGCGTGGGACATGCTCCAAAGAAGGGCTTTGAGGAATTTCCCTGCAAACGTTGCGACGGAAGAGCAACTTTTTTTGCATCTTAGCCGGACCTGGGACAATATACCGTAGCAAGACTTGGATAACTTAATCCAAAGCATGAAAAACCGTTGCAGGACCGTTATTAACGTCATGGGTGGTTTTACTGACTACTGATTTTTCACAGAACTGTTAAAAACAAATTATTTTTTCCTTATTTGTAATTTTTTCTTGAGAAACACATTCGTTGTTAGTTTTACCATTATTTCATGTTTTTTCTTTATTTGAATAAAAATTTGTTTACGCAAAAAAACATTGTTTTCTTTTATTCTGGAGTGTAGTCTGATAAATGGGCTTTATAAAAATATATACATGTTGGATGCTATTTTTAATACATTTTGAGTAAATTGAGTAAATCTAAAATATCCCTAGACAGTGTTGATGTGTGTACTTAAAAGGTTGTGTTGATGTTTTTAATGATTGCCGTTCTGTAAATATGTACTTGCTACAGCTGCAAATCATACCATGAAGTAGGGTGAAATGAGATAATAATATTATAATTATTATTTTGTAGATTATTGGCACAAGAAGCATAGTAGGAACATGAATAAAAGTAAAAATAATATGATGATCAAGTCTGGGATATTCTTCTCTGAAATAATATTAGTCAAAATGTGTAATAAATATTTTCTTCAGACCTTATTATGATTTTTTATTAGTTATGATAATCAATCCATATATAGTCACTAGCTAGGGATCTGTGAGATCGATAATTATGGGGGCCGGATTAACTGGTTTTAAAATTTATATTCTTTCAACAGATGGCAGCAGAGAAGAAATCAGCCAAGGTTCTTCACAAGTTACATCACTCAACTGTCGAACCATTAGAATCGGGTCTTACAGATACACACCAAAAGAAAAGGTAAAGTATATGATACAAGTTGTAACAGTAAATCACAGCACATATCAGTTGAAATCACTTTTTTCTACTAATAATGTAGGTATACAGATATCTTAAGGGTTGCACTAGTCGATATTTTGTCCATACAAATTTCAGGTGGATTTGACATTGTAATTCCAAAGTTAAACATGATATTGTTTTGTCTCATTAATTTTGTCTAAAAGCAATTTTGGCCGTAAATAAGTAATAAAAGAAGTGCAAAATCTCCAAAACCAAGTCGGTACCGACAAACCTCAATTATAGAAGAGTTCAATAAACTTTATTTGATATAGATATATGCAGTGGTTTTTTCATAAAACTCAATTTTCCAAAGGACGTTTCGTAATTTTTTGTGCAGTCGTTTTATTTCGGAATGGTGCAGCGGTGTTTGTGTGCGTGTAAACTAGACGTTGTACATGTAGACTAGCGTCTAACTGCTCATCTCTGATATTTTCTCTGTCGGACATGATGCCAGGTGAGAGAGTGCTTTTTGGCCAAGCCCACCAGTGATTTTGAGCCCGCGACTAGTTCAACCTTAAGGCATACAGAACTGTTAAGATATTTTGTGAATAATAATGATAACCTAGTTAATTAATTCAGAAATTGCTTTATGTTGGTCATTAATTTATTAACTAATCTTAATAAGAGATATTTAAAAAATTAAAATGTTTTAACAATGTATTTATGTTGATTCTAGCACAAATGTGGACTTTATTTCTTGAGAGCCTAAACTGTGAGACATGATAATCTCAACTTGGCTTGATAAATCATCCTTGTGGTTTTTGAATTTGTTTCTGTCATACAAGATGTATTTTATCAAAAATGTGGCCTTTCTTTATTTCTTGAGAGCCTAAACTGTGAGACTGATGATAATCTCAACTTAGCTTGATAAATCATCCTTGTGGTCCTTGATTTTGTTTCTGTCTGTGGGTTTAAGGTGGAAGCGCCAGGGTAGCCTGCAAAATTCAAATTTCGCGGGCTACCTTGGAGCTTTCACCTTAACCGAAAGGTGTGGTCATAATTTAAGAACTGCTTCTGCCCATCAGTATAAACAACTTTTTACAATTTGACCACACCTTTCCATTACACCCTGTGTAAAGAATGAAAGATTGAAACTCGGATTGATACAGTGGATGTTCAGCTTAAATGTTTTTTTATGACAATTCTTATTGGTATTGATTAAAAAAATTGTTTTGTTTTGTTCCACAGGTATACATATCAGCAAAAGGCATAAAAATTGTTGCACCCTCACTTAAAAATGAATCAAGAGATGTGGCTCTACAAATACAACTCAGAGAAGTTGTCAGAATTTTGGTACATTTTGGTAAAGGGTTACCTGTAATTTTTTTATACACTATGAGCAAATGTGGTGGCTATATTAGGAAAACATTGGATATGACAGACGATTCAGGTAATTTCATAGAAAAATATTGTGTTTAAGTATTTTATTTTGTTTCCGTTTGTAAGTTTTCTAATTTTTTTATTATCTTTCAGGTCCTTATTATAATCCAATGTCAAAAATAGACCCTTTCAAAAGAATAACATTGCTACCGGAAACTATATCAGATGAAGCAAAAATGACATTAAAAGTTTTATTTGGTAAAGTAATGGATGAATTGAATTCCCGGGAAGCCAACGAAATATTATTGAGAACCTGTCCTAAAGAGAGCAACAATGTCGCTAGAATGGCAACAAGATTATCCAGTGCTTCCATTGCATCTGGAGCTAAAAGGTATGTAGGCTAGATTTTCAGTTTTTTAGGGTTCTGTACCCGAAGGGTCGAATCGGAGCCCTATTGTTGTCATTCAGGTGTCCGTCTGTCGACTATCACGAAATTTTGTTACAACAAATTTTTTAACTTCCCATTGACCTATGAACTTGAAATTTGGTGATAATGTTTATTATTACTTATACATACTTTACTAACATGCCAATATTTGGTACGGAACCCTTAATGTGCGAAATCTGATATGCACTTGGTCAGTTTTTATATATTTTATCTATTTTTTTTATTATTATAATATCCTTCAGATTGGTTTTAACAACATATTTTTTATATTTACAGTTCCAACCCTGCAGAAATAAGGCAAATCTTAATTTATCCACCTGGGAAAGGTGGTATACCTATAAACACTGAAGACTACATGTGCCTAGCCCAAGATCAGTTTCTAAATGATGTCATCATAGATTTTTATTTGAAACATTTAGTTCATGATGTTTTAACACCACGTCAGAGAGAAAAGACTCATATTTTTAGCACATTTTTCTACAAAAGGCTCACTACTAAACCAAGCAAAGTGAACAAAAGTTCTAATCCACATGAATGGGATAGTAATCTAACGCCGGCGCAAAAGCGACATGCGAGAGTTAAGACGTGGACTAAAAATGTTAACATATTTGAAAAAGATTTTATTGTAGTTCCTATTAATGAAAACTGTCACTGGTTTGTTGCTATTATTTGTTATCCAAGTTTAGACGGCTGCCGTAGTACGATAGATAACAGACTTGTTACCCCCCAGGAGATTAAAAGAAAAGGTGAGATGCAAAATTTAAATGTTGAAACTATTTGCGAATACTTTTATTTTATTTTTTACAATACTTATATCTTGCAAAACTTAATTCCAGAACGTAGATCATCTATGCAAATAGGAAACACAACTATCACACCATTAAATAAACAAGAACAGCTTACATTAAGTTGCGACTCTGACAACCTTAGTGAAAGAGATGAGGCTGAAGCTGAGGTAGCTTTTGTTAATTTATTCACTATTCTGATTAATATTTACAAAAACCAGTTACTTGACATTAATACTTATTACAGGAAAGTGATTTGGACATGCAATGTGATTCAGAAGATGAAAACGAAGGAGAAAAAAATCCTGTTGAAAAGAAAATTGAAATTCAACCAAATAAAAAAACAGAACCTATTAAACAGTATGTATTTCTATCTACACTAAGAAACATTCAAATTAATGTAGTTAGTCATTGCTGTTATTATTCTGGATCTTTTAACGCATTTTTTTACCATAAATTGATTGTGGTAACTTGTAGCATTGTAGAGCAGCTGTAATAGTTTGATTTTCTTTCATTCTCAGATCAGCATTGGAAACATCTGTAAATCAGCAAGGAAAAGATTCTATTATTAGGTGTGTTTTAAACACCTAGCGTAGCAATTCAATTTGAATTGTTTGTACCATAATGTAATAATTGATGCTCAAGACTATGTTTCGTTTCAGGCCGTGTATACTTATATTTGATTCGTTAGCTGGGGCATCTAGATCCAGGGTTGTAGCCACATTAAGGGACTACCTCACTTGTGAATATCAAGCTAAAGTATGTATATTTATAAATCAATTAACACAAGTTAGATCTAGTTTACATCTATTTAAACATTGCTCTATGTTGCAGGTCTCTCAAAGTAAAATTTTCAATAAGGATAACATCAAAGGAAGTTGTCCTAAAATACCTCAACAAAACAATTTTACAGATTGTGGGTTGTACCTGCTTCAGTATGTTGAACAATTTTTTAAAGTGAGTATTAGAACTGGGAGTCTAAAAAACCCAATTCGTTCATGTAACAGTTCAGTATAGAGATTCGTAAAATGGTTACAGATTTTAGCCGATTCATACTCAATTAAATTCATATTAGAATCATATTTGGTGTTTATATTGCTGCTATATGAATTGTGCTCAAGAAATATTCGTCTAGAGCGGTCAGAAAAACGTAAATAAAAAGTCATACCAATTTTATCTATACTATCGTCATTTTTGTTTTCAGGATCCTGTATTAGACTACTCATTGCCTATAAAACAACTAGCCAGTTGGTTCGACGAAATAGTCGTTACTCGAAAACGTGAAGAGATCTCAAATTTATTGAAAACATTAATGCACAAATATAACCCAGATTCGCATTTGGCTTTGCCTGATATTACATTCCCTACTTTAAATGGTATGTATTATTTGCATGTATGGCATGTATATATATAGCAATGAGGAATGCTCAAAAAAATACCTGAAACGGACAGAAACGACTAATAGGCTTAATTCTATTCAGAATAAAACATGTATTTTGAAAAAATCTTAAGTTTGTATAACTAGGGTAAAAATACAGCGATCACTAAAATATTTTACTCGATGTCCAGATTCTATTTTTATTAGAGCTCGTGTTTATTTGACATGAGTAAGTGACATTCACCCAAAGAGGAATTGTCAAATAATCCTTATTGAACCCGCTCAATTGCCATTCAAAAAATAAAAAATCCTTAACAAACTCTTTTCTAGTATTAGTGCACAGTTAATAATTCAGTATCATTCGCACTCTAAGTACCGTAAATCTAATTAAAATATATGCACGTCAATATTAATTCAAATCAATTGGTATTTTTTAAATCATTTTTAAAAATTACGTTTTTTACCTAGTTAAACAAACTTAAGAATTATTTCATTATACATATTTTATTCTAAAAAGAATTAAGAACTATTTTTCCGTCTATTTCAGGCATTTTTTTGTATGGCTGATTTGCATTCTCCTTTGAAATACTTTCGAAGTAATGCATAATTGATGAATAGAAGCTTCTTTATTCTGTTAGCTTCTATATCGGGCACTAAAACCTTCAACATGAATGACCCAGCAGTAAATGTGTTAATGCTGTTTGTTTATATTTTTCAGGTAAATTAATTGAAACTGAAGAACAACAAGAAGAAGGTTCTGACGGCGACAAAGGCAGTTCAAGTAAATCGCAAAAATCCGAGGGAAAGGAGTCTGAAACACCAACTCTCACATTTGTAAAACAAATGCCCACAGGTGACATAGTAGTGAAGCGAAACTATGCAGACTCGTCCGACACTATTCACTTGCGAAAAACTATAAGACTTTCAAGTGATGCAGAAAATAGATCTATGGTCCAAATAAAGCAAGAATTTATCAAGAAAGGTGATAGCGAAAATCAAATCTTGATTCCTATTAAGTTACACACACATACCAGTGACTTGGTTAAAGACATTCAAAATACTTTAATAGTTAATAAGAATAATAAAACTTTGGGTGATAAAAAGCATGGTGTACATAATCAAAATGTATCCAATATGAACTGTATTCGGCAAAACATTGGTGAAAGTGACAGCCATCATTCATTCCTGAAATCGAGAAGGGTAAACAAACTCGACGATGTTATGAATGAATCAAGTAAAAAATTCAAAAAGAATGAATGTTGATACTTGTTGCCTGTCCATATACCATGTCTATTAAATTATTTTTAATTTAATGTGTATAGTTGTTTTATGGACTTGTAAATAGTAGTTATTAATACTATTATTGTATTTAATACTGTATCTATTTTATAAAGATAACTGTAAAGATTTCAAATTTTACTTGTGTATCATATTAGCTTCAAGAAAATAAAAAAAATTGACTTTACCTTTCGTTTTGTGATTTTTTTAAAATAAAGTTATTGATGAGCACTTAGGCAAAAAATAAATTAAATTAATGAAATATTGCTGTTTATTCGTATTTCCTCTTGGAGATCTAAAACCATAATCCACTGTCCTAAAATAAGGGTTAGGCCGGGACTCAACCAAAGCGGAGATGTGTGCGGTGTGCTGTGCGAGAACAACCAATAGAAGAAGCTGACCGGAGAGGAGAGGTGTGAATAACACAATTCTATTGGTTGTTCTCGCACAGCACACCGCACACTTCTCCGCTTTGGTGGAGTCCCGGCCTTACACTCCCATTTATGTAAAAGGATGAAAATAAACCTGCCAACTGGATGTCCGTGATTATCGCTTCCATATTTGGTAAATAAACAATTGGTACTAATTATTACACGAACGACAGAATTGGTGCCTTAGCAGTTTTCGAGAAAATCGACTGAAGGTGGTCCGGCGGTAGTCACGCTCCGTTCAGCAGGACCACCATGACCGCCGAAAAGGGGGGCCATGTTACAGCTATTCTCAAGTATACAAATAATTAGTACCCTTTTAAAGTGTGCATAGTCGCAGCGGAAAAATGTCGAATTTCTTGATTTCAGTTAAGACCTTGTCCAAAAGAAGCGAATTCGTCGCGAAACGTTTCGCGCGAATTCATTCGCGCGCTATTGAGATACTAGGCACGAATACATCACGTCCACAAGCATCGCGCGAATTCAAAATACGCGCGTAAATCGCGTGCATAACGCCAGACCCTCGACTCGCGCGTGATTCGCCCTTTCTGGGACAAGTCCACGCGCGCGTGCTGGTTTTTTTTTTTTGTATGTATGTTACGCGATTTCTCCGTTAGTTGTGAACCAATTTTCAAAATTCTTTTTTTATCTGAAAGAATATACTCCCGAGGTGGTCCCATATAGAGATGGGCGTTGTTGTTATTTTTCGCCATCGATGCGCATCGTTGCTCCGGTAACGACACCCGTTGTCAACATCGTTGTTGCCGACAACGGTGTCGGACATCCAGTTTCATGCTAACGGATTGGATATGTTGATGTTGAACAACAACGTCATTTACGAAAACGCCATCGTGACTTTACGTTGGCGTTTTCGTAAACGTTGTAATGTTGAAGTTCGATACCTTTGTACTTCAACGAAAGGACATTTATGAAAATAATAAAGAAAAATGTAGTTGCAAAAAAGACAAAATATTTTTATGTAATAGGTACCTAATAATCCTAAAATCAAATCAAAATGTTTTGCTGCTCGCAACGGAACATCGGTCGTTGTCGGGTGTGGTCGGGATTATTCGGCATCGGGTTGAGTTTGTTGGGTGTTGGCGGTGTTACTCATATCGGTTGTTCAACACTTCAACATCGTTGGCCAACATCATAGACTAACATCGTTGGCCACCAACGTTTTTTTAATAACGGCCACCTCTAGTCCCATATAAATTTTATCGAAATTGCTTCAGCGCTTTTTGAGAAACTGAACAAAAACGGAAAATACGTGTACCTCGATGACGTTTTGGTGTTCTCCAAATGTTTAAATTCCACGATCCATTATATTGGGGTTTTTAGTTCTGAGGTATAACAACTAAAAAGTGAAAAATAAAAATCTTTTTTACAAAAAAAAAAACAACCGACTTCTAAAAAAAAATACAATAAAAATTTATAAATAACTTTAATTGCGGAAGTCGGTGTCAAATAACGAAGAAGTAAAATACAAACACTTCTTCCGACTTCCGAAATTAAAGTTACCTATTTATTAATTTTTAGTGTATTTTTTTTTTAGAAGTCGGTTGTTTATAAAAAGCTTTTTGTAAAAAAGATTTTGCGCAAGTGAATGTGTTTTTCTGTAACTCTCGGGATTTAATATTTTATAACACCTCTGCTCGAATAGGTACTGGACTCCGAAATTGATTGCCCCTCGCTTGAACGTTGGATACCATACCCTGCCAAATCAGAAGTCACTCACTTCAGATTTATCAGATTGATCCTACTGTAAACCTCAGAGCTCTAAGTGAAACTGAAAGCCTATGTGTTTTTTATGTACTTACCTAAAACCTCAGTGATATTCTGCAGTCGCTGCAGCACGGCACCACACGGCGACGAGCGATTTCGATAACGACGACGACGACCCTTTGAAATTATTATTATTCCTAGCGTGTGCCCGTTCCAGATTTACGTAGGAAACAAAGCTTCAAAAGTAGAAAAATAATCTAAAATATAGGTGAACACTGTCTGATTTTACCAATTTGGCCATTGCTGGGAGACGTGAAAATTGAGGTCGTGAAACCTTCCTAGATGCTCTAATGTATGGCCAAATTCCAGCCCTGTAACGCCAGGCCCAAGTTTCTATTTAGTTTGGGTTTCTTCAACGTTAAAGAACTAAAATGCAAAAAATAAATTAACTCGTAGTTCCTGGCGAGTCGGAACTGTCTGCGTGCTGCCCCAGTGAGTCGCGATGATGCTGTCTGCTCCTGTGGGTCAGAATGGTGCTGGAGGCTCCAGTGGGTCGGAGCGGTGTTGTGCGACGTAGTGGCTTGACTGCTGGCGTCGACCAGGAAATGTTCTTCAAAGTTCGGAGGTGTAGTTTGCTGTGCCTAGCATTTGCATACCTGCTATGTAGTAGGTACCTATATAACTCATGAAATATGTTGGTATGTATCTATTACCCAATATTTTCCCAATCGGGAATTTTCCCACTTTTGGTTCTTTTCCGGGCAAAATTCCATCACTAATGTATGTACGAGACCATACCTATAGGTATATTGGAGTATAATGATACTACATATCTAAGATATCTGTATATTATAATAGTCTATGTACCAGATTACCTCTATTAGATTGGCTAGAGCACACAAGGGCGGATTTAGAGGGGAGGCACAGGGGCACGCGCCTCTCCAGACGGTTGTGGAGTTCCCATCACAATATAATATATCCAATAAACCATAGTGGTCATGTTATTTAATTACTCATGTACTCTGTATTTTCAGATAATGATGACGGTCAAAATAATGATGATGGCCAGGTTGTGACAGATGGATCTGATGGGAATGAAGTTGCGGTCGAGGACGTCACGCTATCAGGAACGGCCGTGTTAGATATTCCCCTTCCAACCTACCCGCAACGAGTAGAAGTGTATAAAAATGCATGGCGCGCTGTCAACGGGCTCTTCTTCGTTTGGCTCCGGACGCGACTGACGTATTTTAGAGTCGTTATAATGTTATTCAAAGGTCGTGTTTATAATGTTGTAGAAGTATTAACGTACTTGTTATTGTAAAACGTTTTTAAGCAATAAAACTTTCTTGGTTGATGAGTCATTTATTTTCATTTAAATAATAACCGCTTCTGGTCCTTAAGACTTGTAATTTTTTCTATTGTTTTTGTACTCTAATAAACCTTTATATAAATACTGCAAGCATATTTTTAACAGTTATTTTTGCCGTCTCCCATTTTTCGGGCATAACATTTTTATTAAAAAAGCTGATATTTATAGTAATTTAAATGCAAGATTTTGTATCCCTATTTAATTACCTACCAAGTCTAGTTTTAGAGTAATATTTATTTGAAAATCGACCAATTTCCATCTCGATATTTAGAGAAAAATTAATTACGCTCTATAATAAGCATAAATAAAATAAATAAAAAAAAATGTTTATTGCATCAACTAAAATTCTTATTTCTATTTACAATATGGAGCATCCTTTTAAGCAAACAGTTTGCTTGTGTTAGGAAGCTCTGCCATTCTCCTAGTTTTATTATAATAATGACTACAAGGTTGTCTCAAGCTCGTTCAGGATTAATGTAAATATTATACAATTATAAGAATTAAACTACATGAAAACACAAATGAAAGCAAAAATGAAAATTAAATATAATAAAATGGAATGAAAAAAAAAAGAAAACGCGCTGGGTTGTGTGAACTTGTGTGTGTTATGTGTGGGGGTGAATGTGTGTTGAGTAGTGAGTGGGAGTGAGGGTTGTTCCATTAGCGGATGAAGTATCATAGCGTAATGTGGTACATGTATTAAATGCATACTATGTTCTCATCACTTGTACTATATTTTCAATTTCGTCATACATTTTGTCAAGACGTTTTTGCATTCGAGGTATGTTAGTGGGTATATTTCAAGTTCCTTATTAAGGAGATTATATAAATAGGATGATTGCCTAGGATATTGTCTTTTTGCGAATGTAGACTTTACTGAGATAGTGGGAGCAACCGTGTTTTTTCTTCTGCCTTTTGTTTTCTGTGGTTTGAATGATAGGGTTTTATGCTTAGTTAGTATTATATGAAGCACGTAAAGCTTTCTAACTGTAAGAAGATCTGACGTACGGTAAAGGTTCTCAGTTGAAAATCTGAAGGGTTTAAAGAACATTACTTTTAGTAGCGACCTCTGAGCCCTCTCGAGGTCTAGGAATTTAATTCTCCTGGCACCTCCCCAGACAGGTAGACAATATGCTAGGACGGACTGAGCAAGCGAGATGTAAATCTGTAGCAGGAGTTTTCTCGAGGCTACATGACGCAATGTCTTGAAAGTCCAGATTAATTTCCGTATTCGCTTCATTATTAGTTCCGTGTGATTGTGCCAGGATAATCGTTGATCAACCATAATACCCAAATATTTGGTGGATTCAACTCTAGTAATTTCTGTGCAAGAACAATTTGGGTTTACAGGATAATGGCATTTATGAATCTTGATTTTGAACTGTGGGGGGGGGGTTGAGAGGTGTTGTACTTTGTGAAGCAGATGAAGTTGGTTTTGGCAGTATTTAAGGTTAAAAGGTTAAGATCAAGCCAAGCTGCTATCCTTGCCAATCCACCCTCGGCAGTTATCCGGAGATTGTCCCAGGTAGCAGCACTAAACACTATAGCGGTGTCATCTGCGTATGAAAGAATGTGTCCGTCTATGATTTTCATGCTGCATAGGGTATTTATATATATGAGGAACAATGTCGGTGCGAGCACACTACCTTGTCCTACTCCGAACAAGACGGTTTCTTCAGAGCTAATGGTATTGCCGATCTTAACCTTTTGTTTACGCTCGCTTAGATAGTTTTTGAGCAAGGCGTGGGGAAGACCTCTTACTCCAATTGATTCCAGCCTATCCAGCAGAGTGGAGACAGAAACTGTGTCGAAAGCCTTTTGGAGATCCAGGAAGACAGCAAGGCACTTACCTCCGCTGTCCACTTGACTGGTTACAGCAGAGGCAAGCGCCAGTACTGCGTCCTCCGTAGACCTTTCTTGCCTGAAACCGTACTGCGAGGACGATAGAAAGTTGTTTTTGTTAAGGTAAGATAAGAGACGTGAATTCATTAATCTTTCTATTATTTTAGATATTGATGGCAGTACAGATATAGGCCTATAGTTCGACGGATTAGTTTTGTCTCCACTCTTGTGCACTGGAGTTATAACAGCGAGCTTTAAGGCGTTCTCGTAAATAGCGTGCTCAAAGCACCGGTTCGTTAAGTGGGTTAAAATTGGAACGACCAAAGCATGAGCGGTCTTTAGGAAATTGACGGTTATGCCATCCCAGCCAGGAGCACTATCTGTTTTCAGAGACATTAAAACACGGTGAACTTCATCCTGGTCCGTGTTTATTAGTGCAAAAGATGAGAGAGGTAGAATATTAGGTGAGTCATAGTTTTGGCCAGACCCTGAAGAGGTGTTGTCAATTATCTCGTTTGCAAGAATTTTCCCTATGTTGGAAAAGTATTTGTTTACAGTGTCAGCTGACTCTTTTGGTGTTGCATTAATTTCCAATAGATCCATATTGGGGGGTTTGCTTGGCTTGCAATGAGTAATTTTATTAATAGTTTCCCATATTTTTTTGGGATTTTTGTATGCTTTAGTTAGTTGATCTCGGTCGTGTTTCCGCTTTTGCTTTTTAATAATACAGTTGCAATAGTTTCTGTATCTTCTGAAGGTGATCTTTAATATTTCGTTATGAGGTTCAAACAAGTTGCATGTCATTCCGGTTACGTATACAGCGCAGTAATCCGACCGTCATCCATGGTTTTATAAGTCTACATTTTTGCGGTATTACTGCCGTGATGGTATTATTTCTAAGGCAAGTTTGTATTAAATGAATTAATCGGTCACAAAGGAAGCATGATACGAAATAATGATGTTAGGTACATTAATGGCGTCTCTTATGCTGAGTATTTTAGAGCACAAATGAACCTCGTAACTTAATTTGATCCAGATATTATATACGAGTTTAATCCAAACCACTGATTTTACCAACAAGAATGCTACAGGTAGATATATTTTTTGGCAAAGTCAAATCAGATCCGGATCATTATCTGAGATCGTGACAACCTAACGACGTAAAATCTGGATCAAACTTAAAAACGTTGTAGTTTTTAAGTTTCATGGATCTGGGATTTCATAATTATTATGTGTAGTGTATTGGGGAAGAAAACAGAATTGTTTCAGTATAAATACTCAATTTGGCGGAATTTTCGAGATGAAAAATAAAAACAAAAAATCTCGTAGGTATACATCTGGATCTAACAAAGTTATGAAGTTCATTAGTGCTCTAAAATACTCAGCATAAGAGACGCCATCAATGCACCTAACAAAATATTTTTTATCATGCTTAGTTTAAAGCGTAGTTAATTTTTTTCTTAATATCTGGATGGAAGATGGACGGTTTTCAAAAAGTATTACTCAAAAACTAGACTTGGTAGCTAAATGGGAATACTAAATCTTGCATTTAAATGATTATTTCTATCAGCTTTTTTAATAAAAATGTGATGTCACAAAATGGGGTTTATAAAACACTGTGCGTCTGCCCCTTGTGCCCCTCCCGGAAAAAAATCCTGGATCCGCCCTTGAAACACAGATAATACTGGCTGGAGGGACGGCATGGCGCCCTTACTTTCCGGCTTACACAGGTTCCTTCCGGCCTTGATGGGTGCTTTGGAAAGTACCTGTGCTGCATAGGCCGGGAGCCGACGCCTGGATTTACCACCATTGCAGCTGCATCGACGACACGGCGCAGCACACCCTTGAGGAATGACCAGCTTGGGCAGTGCGGCGCCGCGATCTTGAAACGGCAGTTGATGCTGCGAATAATCTATCTCTTCTGACCGTGGTCCAATCCAAGGTCGAAAGTGAGAGCACGTTGGAAGCCGTCGCCTTCTGTGAGGAAGTGATGGTCGCAAAGCGGTGGAAAGAGAGCGTGAGAACGCAACTTCCGCCTCTATCCGCAGTAGACGTACCGCGGGCAGAACGAGCTCCGACCGCCATAGGGTGTGGCCTGCGGGTAACAGACCTGGAATGGCAAATTTTGTAAATCTTACAGGTACAATACAAATTCAACACGGATAGTATGCCGAATACATGTGAATACTTTTATTAGATACTTGTACAATTTATAATTACTTTTTTTTTGTTTATTTTTATGGATTTCCTGCTTTCTAAAAGGATTTGGGGTGCCAACATTGCACAAACAACAGAAATAATATAGGGGAATTCCCCACTAGCGAATAGAAGTTGAAACTTGTCGGGAATATCTCTGTATTTTTTTTAAAATGAGTTGCCATGTTTACAGTAGTTTTGCAACCTATTATAGTTGTAGTCAGAATGGAAGTACCCCAAGGTTCAATTGTAGGTCCTTTTTTGTTTCTAATTTATATCAGTGACTTGCCGTAACTCATAATTTCATAAAGGATAAACATGATATAGTGTTGTTAGCAGACGACACTTCACTTTAATTAAAACTCAAACGTCAGCAGATGGTTATTGATGATGTAAAGGAAGCGGTGACGGGCGGGCGCTTTTGGGGGACTGCCTTTATGTAGAACTTTGACGTTCAAAAAGTGCTGGCTCTCAGCCTAGGTCAAATAAATGACTTTTGATTTTGATTTTGGTGAGGATGCCGTGGCGCCTCTCCAGCCACTCCTCAAAGAGAGGCACTACCGCCGCAATGGTGGCGTGCCCAGCGCTGGGTTGCGACAGTCGCTCTCTCCATGTCGCCATGAGATCCTGCCGGAGCTCTGTCCGCCGAGCCGCGAGGTGTCGCGGCTCGTGCCACTCATATAGGTGCGCGAGGAGCTTTGCCTCCAGATCCCATGGCGTTAGTCCGGCAAGGAGGCACGCCGCCTCACGGGAGATCGTGCGGTATCCTCGCTTAGATACAACCTGACACTAACCTGCAAATTCCAAAAAACGTAAGAAAATTTTAATTTCGCGGGCTACCTTAGAGCTTTCGCCATAAAAACATTTTTTTTTATCATTTTGTTGAATTTTTATTTTTGTAATATTACTGATTATAAGAATATTATTCGATAAAAATATAAGGAAGTAAAAATTAAACAATTTGTAATATGAAATCAACAATATCTACGACTAGGTTTTTTAAAATTATAATTTCAAATTAAAAAGTTTTGTGAAAGACAAATTTAACATTCTAAGTCGGACAAGAATTAACGTTATTTTTTATGTTCAAATACAATTTATTTATTAGTGATATGAATAAACATGTTGGTAAGTTAGATATTAAGATACAGGTATCCTAAATTGTAATCTCACTAGCAATAGTATCACTCACTTAAAACAAATTTCTTAATTACCCCCTGATATTTTTATTATGGGACCCATTGATGACATCAATCCCCAATATCCTAAAGTAATGCGGCCACTGACCTGCATGGATTTTTTTATTGAAGTTATACATCTTTTGGCGCGTTAGGGAAAAATGATGAGAGTAAATTTTTACGATGCGCGTGCACACCGTCACAAAAAACCTACAGCCTGAAGTTAGCTATGGTCTGTGGTTCATGAAGAATGATTGTTTTCCTTTTGTAAACTTTGTGACAGTTTGGTTTTTTATCTTGTTATGCAAAAGAAGTATATAACTTCTTACGTGCGTACATAAGTACACACACACACACCTTTTTGTTTATTATAGCTCTCCATCTTTTCGCCACAATATTTTGCATTGCATTAATTCACCGGGACCCATTGATGACAGCAGTCCCCAATATCCCAAAGTAATACGGCCACTGACCTGCATGGATTTTTTTTATTTTTTTCACATCGCTCTCCATCTTTTCGCCACAATATTTTGGGACCGTCCTTGTCTGACTTAAAACATTTTACATCGGTAAATATGACTATAATTTTTGCACCAATCGAAATCCAAATATTCTCTTGCGAAGCGTACCCGGTTTTGCCTGTGAGTCTCTGTCAGGTAGCTCCGGCAACAAAAATTGATTGGGGGCGCTTGAAACAAGTCCCGTTGACCCCCCATAGTGACAGAATCCTCAAATTCAGGCGAACGAATTCCAAGCCCAAATTTTCTTGGCTTTTTTTTTTTTTAATAAAAAAAAAATCTTGGGTGGCCCACGATATTTCATACTAGTTGCACGTGTCTAGGGGTAGCGGATAAATTCGTAACAGAGTTACCGTTTCCCTGGGCACTCAGGCAGGGAAGGAACAGGGGTGGGTTTTAGTCAGTAAGAGTCTGACACGGCCCCCCGCTCCACCCAGAGCGGGAGATGTCATTGGATGATTTCCCACCCCTCAAAAAAAAAAAACAGCTGCACGTGTTGTCTGTCTGTCAGTTTGTTATGTCACGTCATTTATAGTCGCCGTGGAACGAGTAGTGAGAATATGCGTACCTACTATATACGGTGCCGTGCACCTGTATATGAAAATCCAGCTTTTGGTCCCGGTTGGTGACGATCAATGCTTCCCGAATCTGCATAACGATGGACCCTCAATTGCACAGTTCTTCTCTGTGAACAAAAATAAAATATAGGGTGTAAAAAGAACAGTGTCCGAAGCCGAAAGCCACATATTATTCTACCCATTATTTGGATTTCACACCTCGCTTCTTATTTTCAGGTTGCCTACTACGAGTACCTCCTGTCAGCTGTTCTCATTCTATTAGTTCTATTTTTTTAATGACAATTTAGTACCGACAGGTGAGTGATTAGTGGTACCGTATGGTGTCGGACGTAAAAGAATAGTACCATCCCATCACTTCCCGTGGGTGTCGTAAGAGGCGACTAAGGGAGCTTGAGACCTAGTGCATACTACTATAGCACCATGGGCCACCCGCGCGGTGGCGGGTAAACCACCAACAACAGCATTCCCAAGGAGGGTTGGCATCAGGCAGGCGGCCGGCTATAAAACTTCTGCCAAAACCTTTTTGCAACATGGTCTGGAAAAATATGATGTGCGATAGGGCTAGGGCGTACCCCACAGGCGACGCGCAGGGGCAGCACCCGGCTCCTGTGGGAAATGGACAAGGGTTACTACAGAGATGACGACTAATAGAGGAGTATGGAAGAAAAAGACATGTTGCGCCGACCCCAAATAAATTGGGATAAGGGCAGGAGAATGATGAGGTGAGTGATAAGGGGTTTTTGTCGGAATTTCTTCGAGTGAAGTTCAGTGGCTGTTTTTATTATTATTCGTAAATTGATTCCTCGTGGTCCGTGGTATTGTGATGTAAAATTGGTGTAGTATTCAGTGTTGCCAGACGGTTACATTTCTTACATTTTTCGTAACTTTTGACCCCCTCGCGTAACATGTAAGTAATTTTTATATTTAACAATAATGTAACTTTTGCAGAAAAAACATATAATAACATATTGTAACATTTCAGGGAACGAAACGTAACTTAAGACTCAAGGGCCCTGGCAACACTGGTAGTATTGTGTGTTTCAAGTGTAGTAGTAAGTATGGATTTATTTATAGAATTATATTCATTAAAATCATCAATACAACTCTCTCAGTTAGAATTGATTCTAAATGTGGTGGTGTATTTCATGAAATCATGACATTTGGCATGAATTCTAACTGAGAGAGATGTATTGATGATTTTAATGATTACAGTTATGTAAATACGTACTTGCTAAGGCCGCCAATCATATTTTGACTAACATACAACCTGATACTGACCTCTAGATTGCAAAAAACGTAAGACAATTTGAATTTTGCGGGCTTTCACTTCTGTCGGCACTCCCGGAGTGCCACTCTTTTTTTTATTTATGCAGAAATGTTTAATCATCAAAATAAACGCGTCTGCAGAGATCTTATAAATGGTCAAAACTAAAATATCCACAATGTATTTGAGCCTGAGTTTTCAAGAGGCTTTATAGTCATTGGCCTCAAGTATATCCCCTTTCAAGCAATAGGTCGAGTATGCCTTTAAACAAAGTCCCTTACCGCGTCAGTCTGTTTGTTTGCGATAAACTAACAAAACTACTGAATAGATATTCATGCAGATTTTACCAATAGACAGATTGATTCATGAGGATGGTTATAATTTGTACCTGTGCAAAGCTGGGGCGGGTTGCTAGTATAATATACTAACTCCATGCACCTACACCACGAATGTGTTACATTTTTAATGGGGAAAAAGAAAAACTGAAAGGACGTAAGATTAGACAATTTAGTCAAAAGACTATAACCTTCCCTTCGGGGTAAATAAAACAAAAAAAATAAATGAGCACAGACTTTATTCGAACCCGGGGGTTTTTGGCGAGATTTTCTCGGGTGTATTTCAGTGGTTGTATTAATTATTCGTTTATTGATTCCTAGTGGATATTGTGATGTAAAATTGGTGTAGTTTTGTGACTCAACTGTCAACGCAAATGGAGCTGAGAATTTTATTGTAGTATTGACTACCTCAGCGAAGTTTGTCGAGAAGGCTGACTCGACACATTATGTCGCAAACAATGCAAAAAAACATTTGAATGTGTTACATCTGCATTCTAATGGAAAAAAAGTAAAAATACACTACGTAAGGCAATATAGTTGAAAGACTTTAGCCTTTCCTTAGGGGTAAATAAAAAAAAAAAACTTGAGAGGTGTCAAGGGACACCCGGATGGAACCAAAGATGGAACGAAGTTCCTTTCGATTAATTAGTGAAGGAATTGTAATATAATTTTATTTTTTTTAATTTATAATATTTTTTTTATTATTAACTACGCACACACGCACGCACGTAAGAAGTTATACTTCATCATCTCATCTCATCTCATCGCAGCTCAGCTCAGCTCAGATCAGCTAAGCTCAGCGCAGCTCAGCTCAACTCAACTCAACTCAACTCTTTAGCAATAACAACAACTATAACAAAAGTAATTGTAATATTTTTTTTTTTTTTTAATTTATAATATTTTTTTTATTATTAACTACGCACACACGCACGCACGTAAGAAGTTATACTTCATCATCTCATCTCATGCTTGATCTGCTTGCAAACTTTGTACCTACGCACCAAAAATACAAGAAGTTTTTATTAGATTGTTTTTCCAACACAATCTTTTTGGATGGACAGCCTCATTAGTGTCGTGACAACTTTTCGTAAGAATTTTTTCCGTCTAGCTCCCTTTCACAACGCGCGATAAGGAACTTCGTTCCAAAATGATTCGAGCCCGTAGGGTATATGTTCTGTGGTGACGAGTGACAGCAGTGACACTGACGAAGACAAGGAGTTTTTGGCGGGATTTTCTCGAGTGAAGTTCA
Source organism: Polia nebulosa (assembly GCA_951329385.1). Lineage (NCBI taxonomy): Eukaryota > Metazoa > Arthropoda > Insecta > Lepidoptera > Noctuidae > Polia > Polia nebulosa. The sequence goes on along the minus strand of OX589595.1, from coordinate 17,133,299 downwards.
GTGGCTGTTTTAATTATTCGTTTATTGATTCCTAGAGGCAATTGTGATGTAAAATTGGTGTAGTTTTGTGTCTCAAGTGTCAACGCAAATGAACAATATGTGGAATCATTGAAACAGACGCGATCTCGGGAAAATGGAGCTGAGAATTTTATTGTAGTATTGACTACCTCAGCGAAATTTGCCGAGAAGGCAGACTCGACACATTTGTTGCCAAATACTGCAAAAAACATTAGAATGTGTTACATCTGCATTCTAATGGAAAAAAGTATAAATACACTGCGTAAGACTAGGCAATATGGTCAAAAGACTTTCGCCTTCCCTTCGGGGATAATAAAATAGAAAATGACGATGACAACTGAGGTTCATCCAAAGAGTATAATAATAATACGGGACGGTTCATCCATTGACATAAAAATTATATTATTGTCAATGGGTTCATCAGAGGTTGTTTTGATGTCTATTGCCTCTTTTTCTATTGCGCTTGCGGAATCTGTGGCTTGAGGCATAGGCTTGAGGTTGCGATAAGGATCGAGTTGGAAATCGTTCAGATTGTTTTATACTTAGATTAACCTTTTTAACAATATTCTAATCACACATGGGTTCCAATAAAGTAGATATCGGGTTCTTAGAGGAAAAGAACAGTTGGCTACTACACCCAAAATTCTTGCCAAGCAAAGTAGGAGGGAAACCAGCATGGTTAGATCTAAAAGACTTGCCAAGCCCAAACGAACTGCTTTGCAAAAAATGCAACGACCCATTGGTGTTCCTCTGCCAGGTACTAATATTATATTTATGTTCTAACTATAATAAATGGTCACAAGTTACAACATTTATTTGATACTGTAAAAGAAATAATATAACCTATACATTTTATTCCCACATCTTAGATTTATGCTCCATACGAAGATACCGACACAGCTTTCCACAGGACAATATTTTTATTTATATGCAGAAATGGATCATGTTGTCAAACAAACGGTTCAGATAATTTCATTGTGCTACGGTGTCAGCTTCCAAGGAAAAATATTTTTTATTCTTATGAGCCTTATGAAGAAATAGAAACTGAGGTATGGCTTGAAAAAGAAAAGGCCTCTTCTATCACTAATGAATAACTTCTGCTTATGTGACCTGCTTTGTAATTAATTTCATGCTCCTATCAGTAAAAAATGTTATCCAGTTGTGGATGGGCTTATTCAATGGGCCTATTCCTTATGTTGCTTAAGAGGCCTCTTACAGTCCCCTAGCTCCGCCAATCGAAAAAATGTCATAACTCGTAAATAGAATCAAAAATAAGAGAGGAGATGCAAAATATGTTTACCATGATCTTTATTATTGCAGGATTTTCCAATGGACAAGTGGCCCAATTTATGTAATCTCTGTGGCTGCAAAGGTCCTTCACATTGTTCAAAATGTAAGAAGACTTATTATTGCAGTCGTAAACATCAAATCCTAGATTGGCAAAAAGGTCACAAGCAAATGTGCCCAGAGTTACAGGTGTGATCTGCTTGAGATTTTTAATGTATCCATATTATTGTACAATGTATCCATATTATTGTACAATGTATCCATATTATTGTACAATGTATCCATATTATTGTACAATGTATCCATATTAGTAACAATTGAAAATGGATTAGTGTTAATATTATCACAATGTTACTGTCTTATTATTTATGTGATATCTTTTGCAGACAGCAGACAGAAAACCAAACAATTTCATAGTCACAGAAGCAGGAAAATCTGTTCTGTTCAAGGAATGGGAACTCATAGTAGATGAAGAAGATGAGGTTCTTATTATTTATCAAGTCAACTGGTACGGGCTCACTAATTTTGATAGTGGAAAATAAAAATATTTCATAATTATGATTTTTCAGGAGGATTCCAAAGATGTGGACGTTGGTGAAGAAATGGATAAGTTAAGAAAACTGATGGAAGATAAGAAAGCTGGTACTTTAAGCAATGTTAGTGAAGATGAGTTGGAACAGTATACTAATGCAATGCCTGAAGACAAAGTCTTTAATAAGTTCAATAAAAGGGTAGCTAGGCACCCAGACCAAGTGCTGAGGTATGATAGAGGAGGTCAACCACTATGGATTACTGGCAACACTGGTGACAGTATTGTGAATGTGCCAAACTGTCAATACTGTAACGGGGAGAGACAGTTTGAATTCCAAGTAAGTTTTATGTGTATTATGGAAGAACAGTTTTTTTTTTGTGAGCTGGGAAATCATCCAATGACTTCTGCTCTGAGTGTAGTGGGAGGGAGTGTCAAGACTTTTACTGACTAAAACCCACCCCTGTTCCTTCCTTGCCTGAGTGCCCAGGGGCACAGTAACTCCGTTTCGAATTTATATGTGACCAACAGTATTATACCTATGTACTTAATTGCAACCTTTCAGTTCAGTTTTCTTTCTTGAATTTGTTATAGTGCAGTAGTTTGAATAATGTCTACTAATGAAGAGTTCTGTTTCAGATAATGCCACAACTACTCAACTTTATTGGTGTTGGTATAGAGCTCAATAGCATTGACTGGGGAGTACTTATAGTGTACACTTGTAAATCAAGTTGCAATCAAGGACCAGCATATAAAGAGGAAGTCATCATAAAACAAGATTTGTCAAGTTAAATATAAATTATTACTATTAAATAAAGTTACAAAACAATGATTATTTTTCATTCACTGGTCCAGTTTTCTTCTTTCCATAATCTTCTGATAAGTAGGTCATGAGGTCACTTAGTCCTGTGAACTCAGTTCTTGATTTAGGTGGATTACTCTTTGGTAAAACAGGTAACATGGTACCCATTTTTATTCTGAACTCCTCTAGCTGAAAATAGAAATAAACAATTAAGAAGTTGTGTTAAAGTAGGTAATTATAGCTTTAGAGCGGTTGTGCACTACGTCCGATCAGAATCTGTGAAAATACGGTCCGGACTCTGGCGTAGTCGTAGATTAATTTGGTAGTTTACGCACTATATCCGATTTATCTCCGTCATCCGTGAATCTCCACTTTTTTTTTATCGAAATTGCTTCAGCACTTTTTGAAAAACTGAACAAAAACGAAAAAAACATATACCTCGATGACGTTTTGGTTTTCTCCAATTACGAGTAAGTATGTTTAAATGCCACATTCCATGTTATTGGGGTTTAAGTTCTGGGGTATAACAGATAAAAAGTGAAAAATAAAAAACTTTTTTACAATAAAACAACCGACTTGCAAAAAAGAAAATACACTAAAAATTAAAAAATAACTTTATTTCGGCAGTCGGTTTCAAAAACGAAGAAAAAATAAAAGCACCGACTACCGAAATTAGTTATTTTATAATTTTTTGTGTAATTTCTTTTTTGCAAGTCCGTTGTTTTTTTTGTAAGAAAGTTTTTTTGTTGATGAGACAAAAGAAAAAATACGTAGGTATTCAATATTCTTTGGTGGAAACTACCCTATTCCTCGTTTGTAAGAATACAGTACTTGCATAACATGTAGCTAATCTCATCCATTATAATGTGAAGTATGTTTGATTTTAAAAAGACAGAACCAGATGAAAACGAAATTTTAAATACGAATATTACGAAACCTAGTGTTGTTTTTGGGGAGAATTCCAAATAAAAATTTCAGGGGTAAATAATTTTAGGTCTTTGTAAGTACAATAGCATTGCCAGAAGTCGACGTCGATTGAAAGGAGTCTCTGCTGTGGCTCTGTGTTTGACTTCTGAGTTTGCTAGATCTGTATTTTCACAGTTTTGGATCGGACGTAGAGCACAACCGCAGAGTTTGAAATAGTGTGTCCTTGACCCATCCCAAACTCAGTGCCAGTGTGGAGCTGCTTCATAGGACATGACATGACATGTGTCACCTCCTTGCCAGCCCAGTATGCACAAACATGTGTACTTTGAATGATTTAAATGAAGCCAATAACAAGGTATACAGGTGCTGCATTCTGGTCAGACAAAATCTGAGTCAAAATAACACGAAAGAAGAAGATGGTTTTGCTAAAGGTCACTTACATTTTTAGCCCCAGATAATTTCCATATCCCATAGCATAAACAAGTAGTGCCTGTTATAGCATAAATCGTGCCCCAGCCAAGAGCCCTTAAAGCAAGAATAGCACCTGCATCTGCTAACTCCGGACTACCGTGTAGACCTTGAAAAGAAAAAGATGGTTAAGAGCTGCCAACCTGTCATACTTTTCATACAAACACTTGTACGTGGTTATGCCATTGTAACACATCACACATCAGAATGTTTTGAACTAATAGGTATCTTGTGCATTATATTAAGGTTTCTATGAAAGCAAAAATGTTGAGAAAGAAATTCAGTATAAGCCTCCAAAAATTGCTGTTTTGCACAAATTTCGCCTGAACTTTGGCCCGTTCATAATGTACTCATATATTGTAAAAGTAAAGAAAACATTGAGCAAAAAACTTTGCACATGTCATGCAGATTCTAAATCACAAATATTTATTTCACAAACTTGTAATAATTATCCAAAAACGTATTTCTTGGAACAAGTTTGAAAATAAAATACTAAAGAAATTTTCCAACACCATTTTTATTAAATTTTGTTATTATGTAGATACCTAGGTTTTTTTTTTTTTTTTTGGGGGGTGGGAAATCATCTCATGACTTCTTCCGCTCTAGGGTGGAGCGGAAGGGCGTGTCAGACTCTTACTGACTAAAACCCACCCCTGTTCCTCCCTGCCCTACGCGCCCGGGGGCGAGGTAACTCTTTCGAATTTATCCTCCACCCCCGGGCAGGCACTGGCCGTGGCAGGCCCCGTCCTTTGCTGACAACTCTTTGAGGCGCGCGTGGAACACTACGCGCCGTCGACTCTCGGGCCTGGTGCTGATCGGACGGCGAGTTACCCACTACTCGCCGTCCGCAGGCCCGGGTCTACGGTGGCCGGAGATCGTCTCGCAGCCCCTGGCGTCTCCTGCGACGGCTGCTGCTGAGGGCGCTAGGGCGACTCTGCCCTTGTTGAGTCTCCCTAACGTGTGCCGCCTCCCTCTTCGCGAGCATTACTGCTTCGCAGAAGGAGGAGACGGCCCCCCATTCCCTCTCGCTCCGTACCATGGCCTGAACCAGGGCACGGCGCGTGAGGTCGCTGCCGCCTATCGCATCCACGAGGACACGGCGGTGTTCTGCCCAGGCGGGGCAAACCTCCACCGTATGCTCCACCGTGTCCTCTGGGCGATCCTCGCAGTGGAACCACGCAGGGGTCACCTCCGCCTTGATCCGACACAGGTACCTCCCGAAACAGCCATGTCCGGTGAGGACCTGCGTCAGGCGGAAGGTGAGGGCGCCATGGCGCCTCTGGCTGGAGAGGCGCCATGGCGCAAAGAGGGGCACTACCGCCTCGATGGTGGCGTGCCCAGCGCTGGGTTGCGACAGTCGCTCTCTCCATGTCACCATGAGATCCTGCCGGAGCTCTGTCCGCCGAGCCGCGAGTTGTCCCGGCAGCGGAGTTTCGCCCCGGCGTTTAGCCTCCTCGCGCCACTCATACAGGTGCGCGAGGATTTTTGCCTCCAGATCCCACGGTGACAGTCCGGCAAGGAGGCTCGCTGCCTCGCGGGAGATCGTGCGGTATCCCCGGATGATGCGGATCGCCATGACCCTCTGGGCCGCGTTCATCTGGCGCGTTGACCGCTGCCTCAACGTACGCGCCCACACCGGTGCCCCGTAGAGGGCCATGGACCGCACGATCCCCGCGTAGAGCCTCCGGCAGGAGGCGTTTGGCCCCTTCAGATTGGGTAGGAGCCACTTCAAGGCGGCCCCGGCCCTGTCCAATCTGGGAGCCAAACGTCGAAAATGCTCGACGAAGTTCCACCGGCTGTCGAGGACGAGTCCCAGGTACTTCATCATACCCTCGACGATGCGAATTATGTAGATAGGTAGATAAGTACCTGTATCAAGGTAAACAACAAGATTTCAACCATGCTCGCGTTGACGATAGATAGACTAGGAAGGGCTCTCTTATTAAACAACAAAATAATGATGCTGATCACTGGAAGTAAAGCTAAAATGGTTGACCGTTATTACCTTTGCTAAAGTATTTAGGATCTGCTTTTCTGGCAGAAGATAGTGTTGCACCAAAGCCTATGAAAGCAGAAATCCCAGCAACTGTCGCCAAAAATGCACCAGCTGTAAAATTAAATTATCATAAAGCAAGCTCTTCTGATATATGGTAACAGTTACTTCTGATACCTCTTTGAGTACTGTAGAGCTATTCTGTAAAATCTCACCGTGAAAACTTAGGTGAAGTGACCGTGAAGTGGGCTGTCAATCCATACAATCAAGGTGGAATGACAGTTCAGTTCACGCTCACTCCACCTAAGTTTTCACGGTGAACTGAATCGACCGGCAGGATGATAATAATACATGTTTATTTTTTAGCTTGGTGAGAAGCATGATACATTGGTTGTAACAAAACTATTACGTAAGTTCATTCGAATTGTCTAGTTTTACTTAAATTTTATTCGGTGGAGACGCTCATCTTTTTCCACGGTATCCATTGTTAATATTCTTTGGTTTAATTTATTTTATTTTCATCGCGGTCTTTTTCTTTTGTTTGATCCAAAGAGTAATATAATATGTTTGATCACATCAAAGAGAATATAATTTCGATCCCATCTGACTTTGAACTTCACATAATAAATATCATTCCGACATTAACTGACAGTGTCTGTCATGTCAATTTCAAAGTTATGTCAAATATATCAACAGACTGGTAAACCAGCTGTAGGTGCATGGAGTTAGTATATTATATTTTATGATAAGGTCTGTTTATTCAACAACCCAAAAAAAAAAAAACTTGAAAGGTGTCAAGGGACACCCGGATGGAACGAAGTTCCTTTCGATTAATTAGTGAAGGAATTGTAATATAATTTTTTTTTTTTTTATTTATAATATTTTTTTTTATTGTTAACTACGCACACACGCACGCACGTAAGAAGTTATACTTCATCATCTCATCTCATCTCATCTCATCTCATCGCAGCTCAGCTCAGCTCAGATCAGCTAAGCTCAGCTCAACTCAACTCAACTCTTTAGCAATAACAACAACTTTATCAAAAGTAATTAATAAAATTTTATTTTTTTTACCATAGCAAAAAGTGTCGTGACAACTTTTCTTAAGAATTTTTTCCGTCTAGCCCCCTTTCACAACGCGCGATAAGGAACTTCGTTCCAAAAAACTTCAAGTGCCTCGCTCCAATAGAAGCGTCAGCGATCCGTTTTATGTAAACATGTCAATGGCGGGAAACAGCGCGGGTATGCCGGATGCGCGAGTTTCACTGTTCGCGCGCGCAGGAGCTAAGGGGATAACAATACTTGTGTTACGAGAGTTGATTTCTAATCAAATGCTGTTATCAACGATTTGGCGGGAATAGTATTTGTTCACGTATTAGGTTCATTTCTGATAAAACCACTGCATCAATTTACACGAAATTTTGCATGTTATACTATGAATATACAAGTAGTTTAATAACAGTGTTTTTTTTTGTAGAGTCCGATATAATATTTTCCTATTATTCATTCTCAAACTTCATATCACGAAAACCAAACCAAGTAACGGCTTTTTCAAATTACGTTACTGCGTTTGCGTTGCGTTTTATGATGCGTTTTTTTTCTAATACTATGTACTAACTACCTAACAATAAATAAATACCTTCAAACTGTGTTCAAACACACAGAAAGTCAATCATTCACGCTCACAATAACAATGTAAACAAAACCGGTTCACCTTGACAAGAAATGTCATAACGTAATAATTTTTCAAAATATTTATATAGAACGATGTTATAATGACGTAATAACAACATCGTAATGAATATATAAACACAACATATCACATAAACAAACACGAAACTAATGAAAACACACAATATCAACAAATTGTCGTCCGCCATTGACATACATAAACATGCAAATAAAAACATTTTTTTTAATTTTTCAAAACAGTATTTCTCTATGGAAATGTTTGTAAAAGTACGATACTATCACACTCCGAGTGTGTAAAAATTTCCACAGGAATATGACGTTTCGTTATGTAATCATAGAGGTTGAAAGAACGCGTGCCACCCGCGGCCCGAAAGGGCCATACGGGAAGTGCGCCGTATTCCGTGTTTGCGGTCCGAAAGGGCCTTACGGTAGCTGACGGGACTAGCAACCCGCCCCAGCTTCGCACAGGTACAAATTATAACCATCCTCATGAATCAATCTGTCTGTTGTTAAAATCTGCATGGATATCTATTCAGTACTTTTTTTAGTTTATCGCAAACAGACTGACGCGGCAGGGGACTTTGTTAAAAGGCATACTCGACCTATTGCTTGAAAGGGGTTATACTTGAGGCCAATGACTGTAAAGCCTCTTGAAAACTCAGGCACAAACACATTTATGAAATTGCACTTAAATTAGACGGCATTATAAGAGTGGATATTTTAGTTTTTTACCAATTATTAGATAGCAGACGCGTTTATTTTGATGGTTAAACATTTCTGCATAAATAAAAAAAGAGTGGCACTCCGGGAGTGCCGACAGAAGTGAAAGCTCGCAAAATTCAAATTTTCTTACGTTTTTTGCAATTTACAGGTCAGTATCATGTTGTATGTTAGTCAAAATATGATTCGCGGCCTTAGCAAGTACGTATTTACATACCTGTAATCATTAAAATCATAAATACAACTCTCTCAGTCAGTATTGATGCCAAATGTCATGATTTCATGAATTACTACATTTGACATAAATTCTAACTGATAGAATTGTATATTATTCTAAATACATACTTGCTACGGTTGCGAATCATATTTTGACCGAGATACAACCTGGCACTGACCTGCAAATTGCAATTTAAGACGTTAGAATGTTGAATTTCGCGGGCTACCCACCATGTTAAGAGTGAAGTAATTTTTTCATAATTTGTTTTTATAAATTCTCTGACTTGTTACCAAAACATTTACCCAAATAGAGCCAGAGACCCTAACCAACAGTAGACGCGCCCCTGTGTAAAAATAATGTACGAACTACGAAGGCTTTACAATAATATGTTATATTTATACAGCAAAGTTATGTATGGGTAGCCCGCGAAATTCAAATTTTCTTACGTTTTTTGCAATTTACAGGTCAGTGTCAGGTTGTATCTAGGTCAAAATTTGATTCGCGACCTTAGCAAGTATGTATTTATAGAATTATAATCATTAAAATCATCAATACAACTCTTTCAGTTAGAATTGATGTCAAATCTAAGTATTTCATGAAATCAAGACATTTGGCAACAATAAAATTCTAACTGAGCGAGTTGTATTGATGATTTTAATGATTATGAATGATTCTTTCTCTCAAAAGTTTGAATTTCGCGGGCTATTTAGAGACTCTTCACCGGTTGAAATTATGAATATTTATGGAATGTCTACTAATTGTGTTGAAAGCAATAATATAACTGAATTTAATTCATTCCGGAAAGAAACATCCTGCTCGAAACTAGCATGCTTATGTGCTACTATGTAGCATGTGTATTTCAGCCTTTATTTGTTGCTTTTTAGGAAAGGTCGAATTTCCCTTTCACCTTTTTTTTTGTATAGTAGTTTCGATCCACCGTGTCTCATCGTGCTGACAGAGCGCTCCCCCCTTCCGGGTGAACAAATGAACGTAACGATCGCTTTTTATTAGGATGTTGCCTCAGAGTGGGTAATATTCCACCAAAGATGTGCGAAAAATCAATCAACATACTTGTAAATTGACATGTGGAGATAAGTATAGTGTGACTTGTGCGAGCGAGAGGGTGTGGGAGAATGAGGAAGTAGGGCTAGGAAGATTTTTTTTTACCGGTTGTAGTTATCAGGAAACACAGACTGTGGCAGGGAATTCCATTCCCTAGCTGTACGCACAATGAATGTGTTCTCAAAACGTTTTGTGCGTGCACTGGGATGTTCACCATGTACCGGTTTTTTTTTTTTTTTTTTTGGGGGGTGGGAAATCATCTAATGACTCTTTCCGCTCTGGGGTGGAGCGGAAGGGCGTGTCAGACTCTTACTGACTAAAACCCACCCCTGTTCCTCCCTGCCCTACGCGCCCGGGGGCGAGGTAACTCTTTCGAATTTATCCTCCACCCCCGGGCAGACCATGTACCGGTAGCGCGTCGCCGTACAACTTGTGGTCCGATGATGGAACGGGCTTGGCGGAATTATATTATGAAAGTCCATCTTACACTCACCAAAATGCAACAGATACAAAACCGACAGGCTAGCAACTTGGCGTCGATGCTCAAGACTTTGGAGATTTGACTCGACGAGCTTATCATTGCCGATAATCCTATTGGCGCACCTCTCAATTGCCTAAGTGCATCAAGGTGGTATCTGGCAGATCCATCAAAGATGAGAGCAATAATACATACTCGTACACGATCGAACTTGCGCTTGATAAAGTTTGAGCAGCTGTTCCGGCGTGAAGTACTGTCTCACCTTTGCTAGGATCCCCAAACTTTTGGCAGCCACGTGAGCCTTTGCCTCTATGAAAGGACCAAAATTGAGGGTAGATGTCAACGTAACACCAAGAACCTCAAGTTGGTCGGTTATCGGCATGGTTACACCTTGGAAAGGAGCTGGGTAAAATTGGGTCTTTTTAGCGGAAAAAAGATACGCCTGTGTCTTAGTAGCATTGAACTAGACCAGATTGGCACCGCCCCATTCAGAGACAGCCTGTAAGAACAAGTTCGAGCGCTCAACCATAGTCTCTCGGAGAGACCGGATCTGATACCCACCAGCTCGTGCGTCAGACATCGGCAACAGTGCTGTCGTCTGCATACCCAAAGGTACCGGGTTTTAGCAGATCGTTAATATGCAGCAAAAACAATGTTGCCGAGAGCACCGACCCCTGAGGAACCCCAGCATTAATATCCAGCAGTCCGGACGAGCTGCCATCTATGACCACTTGGATAGACCGATCTGCAATCTGCAATCCAATCACACTGTCCGGCGGGTAGACCGAAGGAAGGAAGCTTGCCAATTAGGCTATCGTGCCAGACCTTGTCGAAGGCCTTCGAGATGTCAAGGGAGACCGCTAGAGCTTTCCCGTGTTTCTCTATGGCCTCACTCCAGATGTGAATAGCATACGCTAGAAGATCCCCAGTTGACCGATTTCGGCGGAAGCCGTATTGTCGGTCACTAAGGATATCGTTAGCTTCTAGGTATGCCAGGAGTTTACTATTCAGCACGCGTTCCAACTCAATGGAAGTTACAGAGATGGGTCTATAATTAGCTGGGTCAGCACGACTACGCTTTTTGGGTATGGGCTGCACGTTAACTTGCTTCCAAGCCCTCGGCACTTTTCCATTCTCAAACGAAAGGCGAAACAGGCGTGTCAAGATCGGACACAACTCAGGCGCACAAGTCCTCAGTACTATCCCGTCAGGGCTACTAGCCTTGTTAACGTCTAGGTTACGCACTACGGACATCCTTCAGATGAATGCGAATGTCCGACATACTCGACTCGCATCCATCAAGACAATCAGGCACCAGGATCTAGACACGAAGATTCCGCAAACAGAGAGGCAAACGAGTTTGCTTTTTCCTCAGTGGAGTGGGCCAGCGTCGGGTTTCAGTAGTGGAGGCAGTGAGGGGCGGCAAAAGTTCGATTCAACCGACTTAGCCATTGACCAAAACGCCTTATTACTTGCTGGGTAAGAAGCAAGTTTGTTCCTAATTCGGCTAGTATGGTCAAACCGAGCCCTCCGCAACGGCTTATTGCAGGACTTGGCAGCCCTGTTGAAAGCTCTCTTCTTCTGACTCACGTCATTTGCTTTGCGCGTACGAGCGTCGACCCATGCCAGGTATGCCGCGTGTTTAAGCGCATCAGCGCGATTGCACTTAGTACCAAACCATGGACGACCTTCGCCAGACAATGTTACGTCAAAGAACGGAATGTAGTACTCCATTCCCTGCCGCAACACATCCGTCACGGCGTTCGCGCATGTCGAAGCATCAGTCGAAGAAAAGCAAGTGGGCTGCCAAGGATAACATGCTAAGAAAGATCGTATGCCATCCCAATCTGCTGACCTGTATCGCCAAACCCGCCTCTAAGACTAGGATCGGGCGAGGAGTAGACGGATACAGACTTCATCAGACAGTGGTCGGAACTACCTAATGGTGAAGAAATCGACACGTAATATCGGTCTGGATCTGTTGTCAGCAGAAGGTCTAAGCAGTTGGCTGTGCGCGAATCAACATTTGGCACTCTCGTTGCCCCATGCAGGCGTATTTGCTAACTCAGTTGACATCAATTTGATAGGCACTTTGCCGTACAGTGGTGCTTTGATGTATAGGAAAACCGTAGTGCCTATTATAATCAATGTCCAGCGAGCAATGTACTGCATAGTGCCTATCAAATTGATGTCAACTGAGATAGCGAATATACCTGCTGGACCAGCTGGGTGAGATTCAAAGCTAGCGCTAGCTTTCGCATTCTCGTCCAGCATGGTCTGTGCACTGGTATGGGAAGAGCCACTCGTGATGGTGGGCATTAAAGTCTCCCAGTAACACCAATTAGGCAGAAGGGTACCGCAGCTGAGCCGCATCCACCGCCTCACTGAGGTATTGTGTGAGCCCAGTTGTCTCCAGGTCGCCGCTGTGCGAACGGTAGACACAGGCATAGATGATTTTATCCAGTCCTGTGTCCACAGGAACCCAAAGTGTTGAGAACCTGGAGAACCTACAAATACACGCGCGTGGTTTAAAATTGTGCTCCAGGGTTAACCCCGAGTAACTGAGGTATGATACGTCTGACGGACATTCGATGTGCATCTCCGAAAGGAACATGAGTGCTGATTTCTCAGTCTCCAGATGGTGGTGGACTGCGGCGAGATTTGAGTGCAGACCTCGTATGTTGGAGAGGTGCACTTTGTGGGAGAGCGAGTGCTGCCGCTGTTCAGCTTTTTTCTTTTTTGTTCCTTTATTCATGACTAGCTGTGCCCGCGGTTTCACCCGCGTTTATGTATCTTTCGTAAAAAATATTTTTTTATTTTTGATTAAAAATTATCATATGTTACTTCTTTAATACCTCCAAGAATATGTGTACAAAGTTTCATGATGATCGGTTAAGTAGTTTTCGCGTTACTAGCTAACATCAACCTAAACAATTTTAAATTAGCTGCAGTATTTAGTCGAGATAAATGCAGAGGAGGTACTTGTATTTTACATAACTAACAAGATGTTTGACAACAAAACTTTATGCATTCCTTCAAATCTAGCAACTAAATCTTATTTTGAGTGCTGTGGAGTAGAGATTATTGGCTTGAGCCTGATAGTTGTCAACATATACAGGCTGTAAGGAACAAGATACCGCAAACTTCGCGAAGAGGTTACACCTAATGACAGTAACAAAATTATGATAGTCATTAATCTCGGTAAAGATTGATTACAGAAATTGACATTTTCAAGCACGTAATGTATTGTGATTAATGCGATCTCAACGAATGTAGGTGCGCGCGAGTGCGTAGTACGTGGTAGTGCGTAATTACCTACCACGTCTTATACACACAGACACACCTGTTTCTGTGTGTATAAGCGTTGCGGCGCGACCACCTGATCGCGCCGCTCCGCGCTTGTACCTATATACGCTTTCTACTTTGTGATAAAAATACATTTACGTCGATGTTTCCGATCGATGTGATAAACAACTAGATCAGATACTTAATAGACATAAGCGCATACGTGCGTTAAACTTTTAAAACGACAAATGCGTATAATGTTCCGTGGCACCTTTAAATGTTTATTCTAATGACGACAACATTGATATCACATACATTTTTAATCCCTCAAGAATACTGAAGATAAGGTTAGATAAAGATTAGGATAGATAATAATAAAGAAGCTTGTAAGTACCTACATTGCGCTCCAGGAATGTGAAAGCGCCTGCTACACGGTCGCCAATGGCGTCCCTACAGAAGTGGCCTTGGTGATTTTGAATTTTGAAATTTCGTAGGTACAGCTCTGCCGCTCGCCAACCACGAACAGCTCTGTCAGGGACTCGGTTATTAACCGTGTACTTAACTAATGAACAAACTCACCTTAAAGTTCGTTCATTTCTTACGAGGGAGGAGGTGCCTACGTGCTTCATGCATGAGCATTTTCCTGGGCACTGAGGTTTTGCTTCAAAATCACTCAAAAAGCAAAACATAAACACAAAAAATAACTTATGTTTTTGATAACTTTACGATAACAAACTAAATTCGCGACCAACTGCACATCCGTTTGCGATGAACGTAAACACGGAACTGACAAAAATTCGTCGTCGGCGAAATAAAATTTTATTTATTACCGTAGGTACGCTTTTGTAAGTGCCGACATGGTCATAGATCAATGAAATTGATAGACTGAACAATCGCATTAAGTTGTACCTACTACCTACTCACTCAGTAATTATTTTGATGTAGGTGAATGTAGGAATGTGGTTTTAACGAAATGAGTAAGTAACGTTGTTGTATTGTATTACTTAACTTAACTTTGTTGATAACAAAAATGTATCTAAGAATTATGTTGTTATCAGTAAACTGTAACACATTTTTTTAGGTCTTTTTTACTTATTTCGATGAAGGTTTATAAAAATAACCTTCCCTCAAAATAAGTTCAAATAAAAGTAGTCAATGGGATATCAATTTTTGTATACACTTAAAATGCCTAACGTGTCGCGTCTGTTAGATTCATAGGTCTGTAGGCATTTGCCGATAAAGGAATGTCGGCGGTCTTTGGCCAATGTTGCGTGTGTACCTACTGAGCCCGCGATGACCTCCGGTGAACTTAGGAAATCAGCTGAGCAGACAACTTCTTGTAATTTTATTTACATTGCGTTTTTTTTTGCGCAAAAAGAGAACTAATTATTTTTTTAATTTAAAATGTCATTAAGGTAGATATGTATAATGATTTTATACAGTTTAATGTAAAAAACCGCAGATTTTTTTTTCAAAAATTAGGAAAAAGCCGACGAAAAATTCCAACGCTAGGGGGTCCAGAATCATGTACTGAATCACTGGTACACGTATATGCGTTGATGTACCTTACACCCTGTATAGAATACCCGATCAGAGAAAGGCACAAATATGTATTTTCTCCATAAACTTGACATTCTGTTAAATTACTTGACTGACCAATACAAGAGAAAGAAAATTATAATTTGTGGTGATTGGTATATTGACATATTAAAACATAACTCCGCAACAAAGGAGCTTTTAAGAATACTTTGTAATTACAACTTTGAAGCACACATAAAATCACCAACTCGGGTGAAGTCTTGCATTGACCAAATCGCCAGTAACATAAAAAGTGTTCAGTCAGAAATTCGGCCTGTCAGATCACGAAACAGCGCAAACGGTAACTACACTGGACAGCAAATAAACCGAGCCACCCGCTACCTAGGCACTCTAATTCAATTTTCTCAAAAACTAGTAAACCTACAATTATCAACGTTGTACCTACAGAAAGTGCGTTTCATGGTGATTAAAATGAAAGGAAACTCACTGGGTTTAATCAATATTTCAGTGTTTATTAACGATTTTACAAAGAAAAGTCGTTTTCCAGTCGTGACAATCGTTAGTAATGATAAAGTGAAAAAAAAAATTAAAGCCAAAAACAAAGATAAAATCAAAAAAAAAGTTTTTGATCATTATTCCGTATTCCCTCCCCTTGCTCGGATAACTGCCAGCATCCTTGTATTCATCGACCTTACGAGCCTGACGATAAAATCTTGAGGAATTGTATTCCACTCCTCTTCAATTGCGATTCGCAGCTCTGGAAGCCTTGTTGGAGCAGGTACCCGGGCTCGAACCCGACGTTTCAGCTCATCCCATAAGTGTTCTATCGGATTCAAATCCGGGCTTCGAGCTGGCCAGTCCATCGTACGAATGCTGACGTCGCGTAGATACTGGGTCACCACATGAGCAACATGAGGCCGTGCATTATCATGCATCAATTGCATATTCTGTCCGATATATCCTGCGTAAGGTACCACATGGTCTGCGAGGATTTCAGTAATGTAGCGATAAGAAGTCAGTCCACGTGTACGGCCCGTCGGTTCGATGAAAACTAACGCTGTATGTGCTGTTAACGAGATGCCGCCCCAGACCATTACAGATCCTCCTCCATAAGCAACAGTTTCCTCGATGCAACACTGAGAATAACGTTCTCCAGGGCGACGATATACTCTCTGACGTCGATCACTTCCATGTAGACTCACCCTGGTCTCATCAGTGAAGAGTACATTACTCCACTGCTCTAATGTCCAATCCCTATGCTCTCGAGCAAATTCAAGTCGTGCTCGACGGTGTGTTACCGTTAATGCTGGGCCTGTTGCAGCTCTTTTTGGGGTCAGGTTTCGTTCAGCAAGTCTCCTTCTAACGGTATCTGAACTTATGACCACTTGGCGTTCGTCACGCAGACTTTGTTGGACTTGAACTGCGATGAGGTGGCGATTTCGCAGAACAGTAAGGTGGATATAACGATCATCTGCTGCTGATGTAGCCCTAGGTCTGCCCGTACCTGGACGGCGATCGAATGCTCCAGTCTCTAGGTATCGTCTGTAAACTCGTTGCACCGAAGATCTGCTGATTCGAAGCCTTCGAGCGACTTCACTTTGCGCAATGCCTGCTTGAAGTAATGCTACAGCTTGAGCTGCTTCCTGAGGTGTTGTATCCATTATTAATCGAAAAAAGTAGCATAAACACACGCGTCTGAGCAAACGATGGACAAAAACTAAAGAAATGATAAGAAATATCCGACTACCCTCATTGTAGAGAAAAAGAACGCTAATTTCAAACTCTGGTGAAAACAGAGCAAATCGTTAGCATTGTGTTTGTTGCTTGATTGCAATGTGAGTTGACGGTACTTTCGAATTAATTTGTAGTCATTTTAATCACCATGAAACGCACTTTTTGTAGGTATCACTTTGATAGTTGTAAGTTATACTTTTTGAGAAAATCGAATCAGAGTTCATAGGTAGTGTGTATAACAGCAAATAAACGCAAAATAATATCTTGTTGGTCTGAACTAAAATGTGACTACTGTCCGGCAAACATCAAGAAATTTTGAGGTTGTATGTCTTCTCTTTCGTTTTCGGAAACATTTAATTCAGACACTCTAGCAGAAGCCTTTAATCTGTTTTATGAAACATTTACATTATATTACAATCTGTGCTTTTCCGTGATTAAAGTTAAAGTAAATAGTAGACCAGTCACTCAAAATTGGATAACAAAAGGTTTTAAAAAGTCTAGCAAAACAAAACGTCACCTGTACCTAAAATTCAAAACTAGTAAAATTAATATTACAAACTTTATACTCATTTGTTTAAACGATGTACGCAGAGAGCTCAGAAACTTCTGATTACAAGACGTATAAAAAAGCATATGAACAAATGTAAATCTACTTGGAATGCTATCTCCTCAACAATAAATAATAATGACTTGTATAAAAATGACATTGACGAAATAAATTTTAATAATGTGACATATAATAATCCATTAGACATTTGTAATATAATAATGACTATTTTATTAATTTGACATCTAATCAGCCAGTAAATTCTAATGATACTAAGCTTAATCAAAATACTATTTTCCTGAAGCCTGTAGATGCAATGGAAGTATATAAAATCCTAATGTCCCTAAATAATGGCAAAACTAGTGGATATGACGACGTCGCCACACAAGTTTTGAAGGCTTGTGCTAGTTGGATATGTTATCCACTAGCACATGTTATAAACTTATCGTTTTTGGAAGGTGTATTTCCTGACTAGCTCAAAATGGCTACTGTGAAACCACTATTTAAAAAGGGAAATAAGTCAGACCCTAATAACTATCGGCCTATCACTATATTACCCACTATGTCTAAAATTTTGGAGAAGGCTATGCTTTGTAGGCTAAATCATTTTCTCTGTAGTACTCTGTACACATGACATATTATGCAAAGAGCAATTTGGTTTCCGTAAAGATAGGTCAACTGCTCTTGCGATTTTTAACTTAATGAAGCTTGTGACAGAAAACCTAACTAATGGTAGTGTCTCTATTTTGATTTTCTAAACCATTCTAAATTCTTAAAGAAGTTGGAATTCTACGGCATAGGAGGAAAAGCATATGAATGGCTATCTAGCTATCTAAGTGACAGAAAACAGCGTACAGAAATACGTAAAGTTGTAAAGACGAATAACAGAATCTATTCTAAAGATAAATTCACTTCAATAGCACTAATAAATAAGTGTGGAGTGCCTCAAGGTAGCATTCTCGGCCCTCTACTTTTCTTGCTTTACATAAATGACCTTCCGGAGGCCACTATGCAGAAATGTATCCTTTTCGCTGATGATACTATAGTTGTTATAAAATGTCAGCATGAAAACAATTACAAATCAGTTATCGAATAGACCTTATACGACATAATAAGTTGGATGGAAAGTAATTATTTAAAAATAAATATTAGCAAGACAAAATTAATACAATTTCAATCCTAGAATTCCAAACAATTAGCTTTGGATATAATTTATAAAGATGAAAAGGTACAACGAGTGGATGAATTAAAGTATGAAGGGAAGGTCCTATGTAATCAAATTGTAAAAATAACAATAAAATATCAGGTCAGTAGATGTAGAGAATTTGTATACTCTTTGGATGTAGAAACTCGTTGAACGTCGTAGCGTTGATTAAAAAACGTTCAATGAATTAACGGTTTACGTTGCAAGTTGACACGTTAACTCATTGACTAACTAGTTGATCGCCTAGTTGACCAACGTAAAAACCGTCAACGTAAAAAAAAACAATCAAATCACATCACGTAAGGATGGGTTTCCCTACGTGATGTGATTTGCTTGTTTTTTTTTTAAGTGCTATGACTATGTCACTGGCTTGGTTACAAGTTACAAGACCTTCAAGCCAAGTCTTAATTTGAACACTATCACTTTTGTTCCCATTACAATGCAGATGTAACACATTCTAATGTTTTTGCGGTATTTGGCAGAAAATGTATCGAGTCACCCAAAGAGTATAATAATAAGAGTCAGCCATCTCGGCAAGTTTCACTACAATAAAATCTCAGCTTTATTTTACCGAGATCGCGCCTGTTTTAATCATTCCACATATACACAACAAAAGACAAGACAAGACACAACAAAACTACACAAATTTTACATCACAATATCCACCAGGAATCAATTTGCGAATAATAAAAACAGCCAGTGAATTTCACTCGAAGAAATCCCGCCAATAACACATTTTGATTGTTTGCTATGGTTTCATTTTTTTCCTTTCGTTCCTTATGGAACAGGCTAAGGGTCAGAGACTATGCTGCCTAGTCATCAGTTATACTTTATTTTTCTCCATTATAATGCAGATGTAACACATTCTAATGTTTTTGCAGTGTTTGGCAGCAAATGTATCAAGTCAGCCATCTCGGCAAGTTTCACAGAGGTAATCACTAATATAATAGAATTCTCAACTTCACTTTGCCGAGATCGCGCCTGTTTCAATGATTCCACATACTGTCCACTGCGTAGATACTTGAGACACAAAACTTCACCAATTTTTAACCGACTTCGAAAAAAGCAGGAAGTTATAGGTTCGACCGTAAATGTAGTATATACTCTATACCAGCGATTCCTAAAAGGTGGTCCGCGGAACCCTGGGGTTCCGTCGAAGGGTCACAGGGGTTCCGCGGTCTGTCCGAGAGTTAAATGAAACGTTCATGGAAAAGACTTATAACCGCACTGCACCGTCACGCCTACCCGGTGAAAATGTATTGACGTGTGTAGCGATGGAGCTGCAGCTATGATCGGCAAAATAAAAGAAGCTGTAACAAGAATAAAGGATGTTGCACCTAAATGTTCACTGCATTTTACATCGCCATGTCCTTATCGCAAAGAAAATGCCATCCAACTTAAAGAAAGTTCTCGATCAAGCCGTACAAATTGTCAATTACGTAAAATCACGTCCACTCCAGTCGAGGCTTTTTAAAAAAGCGTGTGAAAATGTAGGAAGTCACCATCAGTCACTTCTTCTGCATACGGAGGTGAGATGGCTATCGAGAGTAAAAGTTTTATAAAGGTTATTTGAATTGCGCAACGAGCTTAAGATATTCTTAACTGAACACCCCATTTCTGCATCTGTTAGTCGGCTTGTTGATGAAATCGGCTTACTTGGCTGATATATTCGATAAACTCAACTTCATCTGCAAGTCTTTACAGGGAAGAACTGTAACTACGTTTACAGTAAGAGACAAAATATCTTCACTTAAAAACAAAGGCTTTTGGATCGAATGTGTTGAACAAAAAAAATACGAATGTTTTTCTCTTTTGAATGGCTTTCTGGAAGAAAATAAGTTACAAGTAAACTCATATGTGGAAAAACATACATGAACATTTGAAAATTATAAAATCCTTGAAAGAGTATTTCCCTGAGAAAATACAGGACATCGACTGGGTACAGAATCCATTCGGAAATCATACCAAACCGTCGGTGCTAACTGTGGCAGAGTATGATAATTTGATTGATATTTAAGTGTTCATCTCTTATAAAACAAAAATTCCAGTCAGAAGATTCTAATCTGAATGACTTTTGGATTGGACTTAAAGATGAATATCCTGCGATAGTTGAGAAAGCTATCCTGGTTCTGCTTCCGTTTGTAACAACTTACCGATGTGAGACTGGTTTTTCAGCTTACTCTTACACCAAAAACAAGTACAGAAACAGACTGGATGCAGATCTTCGCTTTCAATTGACAGACATAAAGCCTAATCTTAGTGCTATTATAGGAAAATATGTGAAAAAATGTCAAATGATGTTTATTCAGTAAATAGGTTACGAGGAACACTTTTACACGTCAAGGTTTTTTGTCAGTTTCAGCTAGATGAGGCCGGTGTTTCCTAGCTGACTACCCTGAGAAGAAACACCGAAACAAACTCAGAGGTCAAAGTCTCTTTTAAAGTGTTCAAATCCATACAATGTGTACTGGTTAAATCATATGAGAACCATGTACGTTTATGTCTGGGATGAGCTTTTTGAAGAAAGCAACACACAAATTCGAGTGGACCTGTCCAGACAGTGCAAGCATTTGTCAGTCATCGCGAAGCTCAACTCAGAACTTTGAGGGGCTCAACGAACCGACGAACAATATCAAAGTAAGGACATTTGAGTAGGCTGCAAAAATACTCAAACTGCCAGACAATCATAAAATCTACATGAATATAACGACATACATAGTTCTCGCATTCACATTATTCTATATGAGGACCATGCAGCTTAGTGTCTGTAGTGGTCTTTTGAAGAAAGAACCAAACATATTTGAGTGGACCTGTCCAGTGAGTGCAAGCATTTGTCAATAGTCGAATAGCTCAACTTAAAAACCACTAAGGAGCTCAATGACTTGACGAACAATACCAAAGAAAAGACATTTGGGTAGGCCGCAAAAGTACTCAAACTGTCAGTGTTCACGTAAATATAGAATCAACGAAACCATAGCACGAATTATCCAATTGGTAAATTAAAGTTTTAAAGGATTAGTACCGCTAAGCTCGATAGATGGCGTTGGCGTCGAGATAGATCGCGGTATGGTTTCGTTAAGGCTCAATTACACGTTCCGATTTCAAGGGACCCAATTTAGGAAACAGGAAGGTGTAATAGCAGTTAGAGCAGTTAGTGTACGATTTAGTGAGATTGGGACGTCCCAATTTGACTTCCTAAATTGTGTACGATTTAGGATAGTGTAATCGCATCACCCCGATTTAGAGCTAAGTGTTGCCAATTTAGAGACTTTGTCGCTACAAATGGGGTAGTAGTATTTTGGTTTGTGTTTAAAATTAAATTAAATTTCACAAAGTCCATTTCCCAGAAAAAAAATCTGAGTCCGCTCTTTTTATTTTTAAGTCTGCTCCTGGTAGAATCAGTTTTTAAGAGACTTTAGAGCGACTTTTGATATTCTGTTTAGGGACTCGAATTTGTAAGAGTTGGCAACACTGCCGACTTAGGAGTTCAATTTAGGATAGTGTAATTGCTCGCTTCCTGCTTCCTAGTTAGTTAGTTCCTAAATTGGGTCCCTTGAAATCGGAAGGTGTAATTGAGCCTTTACCGGCGTTTAGCTAAGAGGTAAATTTATTTTTTTTGTTTTCTTCCCCCTTTCAGTTGCGAATTGCTCTCGGTGCGGAGTGGTCACGTCCGTGCACGCTCTGAAACGAGTACGTAATTACGTAACTTCGCCCGCCCTGTCCCTGTGACATTGTTCCTGCCTGCCTGCGCAGCCCTACGACTACCGAAGCGGCCTTTTCGAGGTAGCTAAGGTTAGTCACGTACGTCCACCGAGCCGCCGAGTCGCCGAGCTTCATCTGCGTGTGATCGTCGATACTTCGTACCTACGAGGTCATCGTCGATTGTTTTCGTCGTGTCGCCGCGCCAACAATCACCTAAAGCGGCCTGTATTAAGGTAGCGGAAGGGATTGTCGCTCGTGTCGCCGAGTCGCCCGCCGTGTGACGTCACAACCGAAGCGGCCTTTTTCAAGGTAGCGGAGGTATCTCTTGTTTCTTGGCCGCCGCGCCACTTATTATCCGAAGCGGCCTTGTTAAAGGTAGCGGACGATATTATTTCTTTACAAGTTGTTGTTCAAAACACCCGTGCCCCCTCAGGGAAAATCCACAGTTTAGTGGTACTCGGTTGAAACCTCACGGTGCCAACGAAGCCGAGTGGGTGTTGACCCAAAGCACCCGCCGAGCCCCCTCAGGGTAAGGCAATTATTTGGATTCGGGCGCCGGGGCTTGGCCTTGGGGGCTCCCCTAGCCAACCGGTTAGCCGCTACATCTTTTTCAGCTCACACACCTGGTGTTGGTTGGGTGTTTCTACCCCTTCGCACCAGACCCAGTAGGACCCGGCTTGCACATTAAGACTGGCAGCCGGCAAAAGCCAAGCTTAGGGTCACACAGTAGGCACTCAACCTCCCAGCTGATCCCGGCTGGGAGGGTTTACACATCCCCAGGCTTGCCCACCTGGGGAGTTAGGTACTTAGCTCTAGTTGTACGCTCACGTACTTAGATTATTTATCATATAAATCTTTGATTTTCTTAATCAAGATTTTGATTTCTTTTGTTATTTTATTATTGGAGTTAACTCCCATCTTTCTAAAGACCGTGACCCCTGAGTTTGTTCCGGCAAATTCCTCTCAGGGTGAGTCTTAGGAATTGCCGAATTTTTCCTAGGTTAGGTCCCGTCCCACCTAACATAAAAATGTCCGACGCAATTATTGCGTTTTTTACGGAGGTCTTCCTAAAGGACCCCGATTTTCAGGCCAAATATGGCCAACGGTTCGCAACTCTGCAAACCGAGTTATTTACTGACGCTCTAGTCAGCCCCTCTTCCCCTCTAGACGACGACGAGTCGTCTAACAACTCGTCCGACACTGGGGTGACGCACACACCGTGCGTTAGCCTAGCGTCAAACTCACCGTGCGTTAGCCTAGCCTCAAACCGTGTCCTCACTCCAGTAATGGAAGAAGTGATGGACACGTCCGCCCCCGCCCCTTCCCCCTCTACCTCCGACTCGGAATCGTCCCAGGTCACCTCCTCCTCAGAGGATGATGACTTCATTCCGGTTACCGGAGGGAAGAGGAAGAAGAAAGGGAAGGCCTCCAGGCCCTCCAAAGCAACCAAGGCCAAGAAGGCCACTGCCCCCTCCCCCACCCCCTCACCAATCCCCTCGTCTAGACAGCCCGCTTCAGCTGCCCCTGTCTCTCAGACAAACAGCACCCCGCCCCCTAAGTCAGCTGCCTTCCTTGCCTCGAGGAAGCAGCGTGTCCCTCCCCCCCTGTACATACAGGAGAAAGCCCGTTGGACCGAAGTGTCCAAAATGTGTGTGGATCGCAAGATCCTATACACAAATGCCCGTGCCTGTCCAATCGGCATTAAGGTGACGGTAAAGTCGTCAGACGATTACCGTAATCTGACCCGCGCACTCAAAGAGCGCAATGTAAGTTTTCATACTTACACCCTCCCCGAGGACACGCCCACCAGAGTGGTGATCAGGCGTGTGCCCAAAGAAATCTCCCCCGAGGAGATCAAAGAGGACCTGCTTCTTCAGAAGGTCCCAGTGATCTCTGTCCACCGCCTCCACAGAGCCCGAGGTGGGGAAGTATACGACATGGTAAGTGTCGTATGCGAACCCACGGAGGGCCATCACCCCATCTTCGGGGTAAAAACTATATGTTCGCTTTCCGGCATCTCGATCGAGAAGCCGCATAAGCCAACCATAGTTGGACAGTGTCATCGCTGCCAACTATATGGACACTCCCAGTCCAATTGTTTCGCCAAGCCTAGATGCGTCAAGTGTCTAGGCGAGCATGGCACAGCGGACTGCCCCCGTCCCAAAGACCGTACACAATGCACAGAGCCCCCCAGCTGTGTGCTGTGCGGTCAAACAGGGCACCCGGCTAACTACCGGGGCTGCCCCAAAGCGCCAAAAATCGCCCCTAAAGTGGCCAAGCGGGCTGAGGCTCGCCAAAAGAGGGAGTGCCCATCTGGGAAAGCTCCCTCCTCCCAACTCCCCAACCGTCTCGCGCCACAGAGACCTTCTCCATGGAATAGGCTTACCCATCTAAAAGCCTTCCCAGCCCTAGCGGCCCCCTCCACCTTAACACCCTCCACGAAAGCCGCTACCCCCGCGCTGATGGATGCTCCCACAGCAGTAGCCCCCACGACGGCGGCTACAGTCGCCCCCCAAGCTGCAGCACCAAGACCTGCTACCTCAGCAGCTGCTGCAAAGAGGCCTAAGGCCCCCGCAGCCAGTGCAGCTTCCCCCAACACCCCCTTCACATACTCCCCTGATGAGAGTGTAGCCTGTACCATCTTAAGGGCTTACTCCATCTTCCTCACCCCCGAGGCGAAAGCACTTGACGCAGTGCTTAAACAAGCCTTCGCGTCAGGCAACTACAATTTGATGTCGGCCCATAAAATATGGTCCGACTTTGCTGGTATTGCCAAGTCCTTAGATAACATGAATTGCGCACCGTAATGGATAAGCACGCAAAAACATGTTCCATCAAACCCCGATCCCTTAGGTTAGCTTCGTTTAATGCTAACGGATATAAAAGCCAACGTGATGAGATCGCGAAATTTCTTCGCGACCATCAAATAGACATTCTCCTCATACAGGAAACCTTCCTGAAGCCCTACCGCAGTGACCCTAGAATTGCCAACTATCGATTAGTTCGCAATGATAGACTGCAAAAACACAAGGGAGGCACACTAATTTACTACAGGAAGGAACTTCACTGTATTCCTCTCGCCCCTCCCGCCCCCCAATCTCTCCTTGAGTACTCTGCCTGTCGGCTAGGCATGACTGGCCATCAGCCAATCACAGTCATTTCTGCCTATATCCCACCTGACTCAGCATCCTCTCCTGATGAGATTGATGCCATCTCCAGCGACCTCACTAAACTCTTCGGCATGAGTAGTTCCGTCATCTTAGCAGGTGATCTCAATGCCAAGCACCCTATATGGGGCCACAATTACTCCAATTCCAAGGGTAGGCTCATACATAATCTGAGCTCTACCCTCAACTTCGACGTCATCGTACCGATGAGCCCCACGTATTACCCCCACACCGTTAGTTATACTCCCAGCGTCCTAGATGTGGCACTTCTAAAGAATGTAAACTTACGTTTGCATTCGGTGGAAGTGTTGCATGAACTGGACTCTGACCACCGGCCGGTGTTCCTACACCTGGGCTCCCGCTCAGGTGAGACCGACCCAAATCTCCCCCCCCCCCACCCAAGTAATCACCGACTGGAAGAAAGTAAGCGAAAGTCTGAAATCTACCACGTCGGTTCACTTGGACTCTATCCCTGACCACATAAGCTCAGTCGCTGACACGTCAGCGGCGATCGACTCGCTTACGGATCACGTGCGAACCGTCTTGAACGATTGTTCAAGAGAGGTGCCAGTGACGGAGGACCGTCGCTGGAAACTCCCAGCGGATGTACGGAGTCTGATAACTGAGAAGAACGCTGCCATTCGTGCATACAGCAATTTTCCCTGTCACGCAAACAAGGTTCACATGCGTCACTTACAGCGTGCTGTAAAGAGACGTACTGCTGAGCATCGTTCTGCGAACTGGGAAAAGACGCTGAGTGAACTCGAGCCCAACCACCTGGCTTTCTGGAACCTCCAAAGAAAGCTACGTTCCAAGTCTGAGGCCTCAATGCCTCCTCTCATTCGTCCTGACAAGAGTGTCGCTTTTGATAATGACGAAAAGGCGGAGTGCCTGGCCGACAGTCTAGAGTCCCAATGCTCTCCCAGCTCTCAACCAGTAGACCAGGCCCACCTAGACATCGTAGATGCTGAGGTCGAAAGGAGAGCTTCCCTCCCTCCGGTCGAAGATCCTGATGACCCGCTACCCCCCGTCACTCCCGAAGAGGTGGAGGATGTCATCAGGAAACTTCAACCCAGAAAAGCCCCAGGCTCTGATGGAATATCCAACAGAGCTATAAAACTATTCCCAGCCCAACTTATTATGCTTTTGACCGCCATCTTCAATGGCGCCTTAAGTAATAATATGTTCCCTCAAGCGTGGAAACAGGCCACTGTCATTGGTATTCCAAAGCCAGGCAAGCCAAAATCCGACCCCACTAGCTACCGCCCCATTAGTTTACTCAATGTTCTCGGCAAGATTTACGAGAAGCTTATTCATAAGCGACTCAAAGATTTTGCTGAGGCTAAGAGTCTCATTCCCAACGAGCAATTCGGATTCCGCTCCGAACACTCGTGCGTCCAACAAGTATACCGAATGGTCGAGCATATGAGCGCTGGGTTCCAGCGTAAATACACGACCGGTGTCTTGTACTTCGATATAGCGAAAGCGTTCGACAAAGTTTGGCACAATGGCTTAATTTATAAGCTGTATCAACTAGGTGTGCCAGATCGTCTCGTACTCATCTTGCGAGACTACCTGTCGGATCGCACCTTTCGCTATCGCGTAGAGGGCGCTCTATCCTCCCCCCATCCTATAAAGTCTGGTGTCCCGCAGGGCTCTGTGGTATCCCCCCTAGCCTTCACGCTGTTCACTAGCGATATCCCTAAACCCAAAAAGGCCCAGTTAGCATTATTCGCTGACGACACGGCCATCTTCTACTCGGGTCGTTCACCCGCTCAGATAGGCCTCAACCTCCAAACCTACACTACCCAGCTGGGCCAGTGGTTCCGGAAATGGAGAATTGAGGTCAACCCTGAGAAAAGTCAGGCAGTCCTCTACTCTAGACCGCGACATACGGTCAGACCCCCTCGTCCGATCACCATGTACGGCAGGCCGATCCCTTGGGAGAAGCAGGCCAAGTACCTAGGCGTAATCCTAGACCAGCATCTCACCTTCGTCGAGCACATAAAGCAAGCTCGCTCGCGGGCCGCCTTTGCTCAAGGTAGACTCCACTTCCTCCTAAATGGTAAAAGCAAATTGTCACTCAAGTGCAAATTGCGTACCTACACCGCGGTCATCCGACCAATCATGACCTATGCTTGCCCAGTGTTCGCACATGCCAAGCCCCGTCACCTCCACAAGATGTCGACACTGCAGCACCGCTTTCTCCGCAAGGTGGTGGATGCCCCCTACTTTGTGAGGAACGAGGAGCTGCATGTTGACCTCAAAATCCCCACCCTGCAGCAGTTCATGAAGCGCTCCACCAAGCGCTTCCTAGAAACTGCTGCTAAACATCGTAACCCCCTTATCGCATCGGCTACTCGATACGTTCCCTCTCAAATTTCTAGGATTCGCCGCCCCCGGCATACCCTGCAAGTCCCTGATGACGCCACAACCCTGCGCCAAGAGAGCCGTAGGGAAACCAGCACTATCAAAAAACACTACAGACCGCCGATTTTCCGACCTCGCCGGCGAGGCCGTCGCGAAATCTAAGTCATTGCCCTCCCCGTCTCTCGCCAGCACGTGCCGCTGAGCCAGTAAACTCCCCAATTAATGGTAACCAGATCCAGCCTTCCCTTGCTGCCCCTCAGTGACGCCCTAAGCCGAGGCCCGTACTCCGCAGGGAGTGCCCTTAGCGTGGTCACTTAGTTTTGTAAGTTTAATAAGTCCTGGCTGGAGGCTTTAATATATTAAAGCCTACACAGGCAAGCCCGGTTAAGCAGACGACAGCCTCAGAGGCTGACCTGCAAGACGCCCCACAAAAAAAAAAAAAATGTTTTCTTTGAGCAGCAAGTCAAGTACTGATTGTATATTATACGCGCTTAGTATTCAAGTCCAGTGTTTGATTTTCCAACCCTCTCCAAGTCGACCCTCGTTCATGGTCCTTCGGAGTCGGATTGGCCGGGAGTGTTTGTGGTAGGCTCCAGTGGTGGTATAGAGTACTACCCTTCGCGTCATTACTGGGCAGTGGATCGCTGTCCAGATCATCCCCTTCATTGGGGTACCAGGTGAGAGGTACCCGGAGGTGGAACCGGAAGAAGCCGGGAGCAGCTGGCGGTGCAGCGTCACTGGTGGGCGGCAACATCCGGAGGGACGACAGCAGTTCGAGGACAAGCAGGCCGCTTGTGTGGTGTGGTGCAACAAGGCAGCAGTTCGTGGACAGGCAGGCAGAGGGCGCCACCATTGTGGTGCAGAGCAGCGCGACGCGACGTGACGTCGTCAAGTCAGTGAGTGCAAATAAGTGAAAAAAAAATCGTGAGTACTCTCAATATTATTATAACAGGAAGAATTTAATTAAAGTCGTTCGTGTGTTGGATTTTTAATCAAGAAAAAGTGGTTCAAACGGGTTACTCATAAAATTAAACTCAAATTTATACTTTTATGTTTGGAACAAGTGCAAGAAGATTGTTAATTAGTGGACATTAAGTTTAGCATAATTATATTCTTCCACTTATTGTTTGAGTTGGTTACTTATATTGTGTTGTAGTTTGAGAAATTCTTGTGTTATCTCATTTTTCTGTGTGATTTGTGTGTCTTATACCGGTGTTCAAAATGGATATTTTTATTGATATTCAAGAAGACGTAAAAACTAAAATTGAAAAGTCTTGGTCTAACTTTAAAAAATGCCCTAAAGATCGGCTTACAGTATCATATTTTGAAACACGCTTAGAAAGTTTAGAGCAACTTTGGCAACTTTTCTATAATACACATGTTAAAATGATAAGCGAAATTAAAAAACCAGAATTATATAGTTCTAAGTATTATAAAGATGGGGAGTATGATGTGGTGGAGGAACTATATATTCATTTTAAAAGTACTCTTAAAGAACTTATTAGAAAAAGTAACGCGATTGACCCTAGCCCGGGACCTAGCAACATGGAAGGTAGTAATTTTCGATTACCAGAAGTTAAAATACCAATGTTTTCGGGTAAATATTATGAGTGGTCAACCTTTCGAGACTCGTTCGTAGGATTGATACACAACAATAGTAGGTTAGATGATGCACAGAAATTGTATTATCTGAAAGGATATTTAACCGGGGACGCGGAACTCTTACTAAGAAATGTAAATGTGACATCGGACAATTATAGTACAAGTTGGGAAAAACTAGAGTCCATGTATAATAATAAAAGATTTTTGGCAAACGGAATAGTAAAACGTTTAGTGAATCAAAAGCCTTTAACTGGAGAGTCCGCAACAGAAATTAAAAAACTTCTTAATACAACCACCGATTGTTTGGAGGCAATAAAAAACCTAAAGATAGATCTTGCATCATTTTTAACCATCCATATAGTGACTGAAAAACTAGATAAGGCTACGAGAAGAGCCTGGGAGTTAAA
This sequence comes from Polia nebulosa, assembly GCA_951329385.1. Lineage (NCBI taxonomy): Eukaryota > Metazoa > Arthropoda > Insecta > Lepidoptera > Noctuidae > Polia > Polia nebulosa. The sequence goes on along the minus strand of OX589595.1, from coordinate 17,103,549 downwards.
AATAACATCAGATCCAAAGGATGACTTTCCTACTTTTGATCAACTTAAAGATTTTCTGGTAAATCGGTATCGGGGTTTAGAGAATATAGAACCTAAGGTAGATAGGGCTCCAAGGGCTACACAGGTACTACTCGTAATTAAAGATAAAAAGGCATCTTGCGCATTTTGTGCAAGTGAGCATAGGATAAGTTCATGTCCAAAATTTATTAAAGAAAGTATTGAAAACCGACGGAACTTTGTTCAACAGAATAATTTATGTTTTAATTGCCTGCTTAGCAACCACACTGCCAGGCATTGTAAGAACACTCTCAAGTTCCAAGTGTGCAAACGCCGCCACCATTCGTTATTACACCCTACGGGTGTTGTGGGGTCGGAAGGGGGTGAAAGTAGAAGTGCTGCTCGCGCGGTAACCCCATCGGTAAATTTTGGGGAAATTAAGGCCGCCAATCAAGCGGAGGAGTCCGAAAAACCATTAGTTTCATGTCTTGCGACAGGAAACAGTACGAAAACTGTATTATTAACCACAGCCTTAGTAAAGGCTGAGTCGAAGAATGGAACTTACCAAGTGGTTAGGGCTTTACTGGATCAGGGTTCCCAGGGTTCTTTTGTCACAGAATCCATGGTCCAGTATCTGGGTTTAAATAAAATACCGTCAAAAAATACGGTGTTAGGTGTGGGTGGAGATAAAGGTACAACTTCAACATCCATTGTGGTGATCAAGCTTCGGTCAAGAGTAAATCCATCTTTTCAAATAAAGGTCAATGCCTATGTGCTGAAATCGGTAACAGCCCTTCTTCCGTCTTCGAAGGTAGCTAGGATAGAATGGGCAGACTTGAGTGACTATGATTTGGCTGATCCGGATTACTTCAGGCCAAATAAAATCGATGTTTTATTAGGTGCTGAGGTATACAGTCAAGTCATACAACACGGTATTAAAAAAAATGTGAGCGGGACACTCTTGGCCCAGGAAACAACATTAGGTTGGATACTATCGGGTGCTTTGGAAGTTGACCAAGGTATAAATTCTCACTCAAAAATTACCGTGATGCATACCAGCGTCCAAGATGATGAATTATTGAGAAAATTCTGGGAGTTGGAGGAACCATCTGGAACAAAAAGGATGCTAACGGAGGAGGAAACTAAATGTGAAGAGTTGTTTACAACAACGACACGTAGAAACCAAGAGGGTAGATACATTGTAAGATTGCCGCTACGGGATACAAACCTGATTGGTGGATGCGGTGAATCCAAAGGGATAGCTGAAAAAAGACTTAAAGGGTTAGAAGCAAGGTTAGCAAAAAATAATAAATTAAAAGACGAATACTCAAAGGTTCTGCTAGAATATTTAAAGCTGAATCATATGATAGAAGTAACAGAGCAAGAAAAGAATAATAAAAGCGGTGTTTACTTACCTCATCACGCGGTCATCCGTGAGGATAAAGACACAACGAAAGTGCGTGTTGTGTTCGATGCGTCCTGTAAGCGAAGCAACGGGAAGTCGCTTAACGACGATCTAATGGTTGGTCCGTCTTTGCAAGATGATCTTCGCCATATTATTATGCGATGGAGGGAACATAAGATTTGTATAGTGGCGGATATTGTAAAAATGTATCGGCAGGTTTCAGTGAATAGACAAGATACTCCATTACAACGTATATTATGGCGGGATAGTCCTGAAAGAGAAATCACAGAGTTTGAATTGCTAACAGTTACATTCGGCACAGCCTCGGCACCATACTTAGCTGTTCGGGCGTTGCAACAGCTAGCGATTGATGAGTGTGGGGAGAGTCTAGATACAGCTAAAATAATTTTAAACGATTTTTATATGGACGATTTGATGTCCGGAGCTGAAACGAAAGAAGGAGCGTTCAAAATTTATATGGAGTTAACTAAAGTGCTAGCCAAGGGTGGATTTCAGTTACAAAAATGGAAAAGCAATAGCCAGGAATTATTAGATAGAATTAGAGATGGAAAGGATGAAGCGTTACAGATAAAAATAGATGAAATTACAAAAATTTTAGGACTCACCTGGAATTCCCGCGATGATTGCTTCAAATACTCTCTGGAACTGAAGCCCATAGATGAACCTGTAACCAAAAGAAAAATTATCTCGGATATAGCAAGATTATTTGATCCATTGGGGTGGCTAGCACCAAGCATAATCATAGCAAAAATATTGATACAAAAGCTGTGGTTAGCAGGCTTACAATGGGATGAAGAAGTTCCAAACAACTTAGTAAGGGAATGGTTTACTTACCGTCAATCCTTGGCTTCATTAGTTGACATAAAAATACCACGCTGGTTGTACACGGGCAATAAAATAAAACGAGAGTTATATGGGTTTGCGGATGCCTCAAAAGTAGCATATGCGGCAGTGGTATACCTTAGAGTGATTGACGAGAGGGGGTATATTCACATTTCTTTAGTGTCTTCCAAAACGAAAGTCGCGCCTATAAAGCAAGTTTCAATTCCTAGGCTCGAACTTTGCGGTGCAGTACTTTTGACTAAGCTCATTTTGGAAATAGCCGAAGCAATGATGATACCAAAAGAAAATTTGTATGCGTTCACAGATAGTGAAGTGGTATTAGCTTGGTTAAATAGTCATCCAAGTCGATGGAAGACTTTCGTAGCGAACCGAGTTTCCGATATTTTGAGCAGTTTAGAAACACATCATTGGGCCCATGTAGCTTCGAAACAAAACCCAGCAGATTGTGCGTCACGCGGGGTATCTCCTTCAGAGCTTGCCAGTGTATCTCTCTGGTGGGAAGGTCCAACCTTCTTAAAGGAAACTATAGTTGAGTCTAAAAGACCCAAACATATTGCTACACAATTAGAAGAGATCAAAGTACACACGAGTACTTTAGATGTTACATTTTGGAACCGATTTTCTTCGTTATCAAGATTAATTAGAGTGATAGCTTACTGTCGCAGATATTTAAATTTAAGAGTAAAGGTATCAATTAATGCTGGTACAGGGTTACGACAGTTAACTACACAAGAACTAGACGAAGCAACAGAAATATGTATTAAGAGATGCCAAGAAGAGAAATTTGCGAATGAATTGGAAGAATTAAAAAACAATAAGTCAGTGAAGAAAAACTCAAAATTAAATGCATTAAATGTATTTTTAGATCCTAAGGAAATAATTCGAGTAGGAGGTAGGCTTGAGATGTCTCAGCTAAGTTATGGAAGAGTATATCGCTGATGCACATGAGAAAACAATGCACGGGGGTCCGCAACTAATGATAACATACTTACGGTCGAAGTATTGGATCATGGGAGTTAAGACATTGGCAAAGGGGTATGCAAGGAATTGTGTAAAATGTATACGATACACAGCGAAAGTAAGGACCCAACTGATGGGACAGTTACCATCCTCTCGATTAACACCTAGCAAACCTTTTCTACGAAGCGGGGTAGATTATGCAGGGCCAATAAATATTAGAGTGTCAAAAGGCCGCGGTAATAAATCGTACAAAGGTTATATAGCCGTGTTTGTATGTATGGTCACCAGAGCGTTGCATTTGGAAGCCGTAAGCGCTTTAAGTACAAAGGCTTTTTTGGCCGCTTTCAAAAGATTTGTGGCTAGGCGTGGTCGATGTGTGGAACTACACAGTGACAACGGGACAAATTTTGTAGGGGCCGCGCGCGAGTTGCTTCATTTATTTAATGAAGAGAAATCAGCATGTAATCCTGAATTAGCGGAGGAATTAGGAAACAATGGGACAGCGTGGCATTTTCTTCCCCCTCAGTCCCCTAATTTTGGAGGTCTCTGGGAAGCCGGAGTAAGATCCACTAAACATCACCTTAAAAGAGTTATTGGTAATTCAACACTTACCTTTGAGGAGATTACTACAGTACTGGCTCAAATTGAGGCATGCCTTAACTCAAGACCATTATCATACGTTGAGGATCAAGACAAACTAACTATTTTGACACCAGGTCATTTTCTGGTAGGGGAGCCACTAGTTGTACCGCCCGATGCAAATTATGAAAAGAGTAATATTAGTAGCTTGAAGCGATGGCAACTGCAACAACGAATGATGCAGGAATTTTGGAAACGATGGTCGCACGACTATCTACACCAATTTTTGCAACGTCATAAATGGCAACACAAACTTCCAGAGCCTGCTATTGGTGAGGTAGTTTTAGTAAAAGAGGATAATATGCCTCCGGGCAGGTGGTTGTTAGGTAGGATAGAAACAAAACACCCTGGATCTGATGGTATTACACGTGTAGTTACGTTACGAACACAACAGTCCATGATAAAGAGACCCACATCTAAATTATGTGTATTACCTGTGACCACTTAGTTTAAGGAATGGTTTAATTATAGAAACATGTTAATTTTAAGAGTTTTTTAAACATAGGTATTTGTTATGTAAGATTATATTCCATTTATTATTTGTTCTAAGATTGTACCGATCATAGCTTTAACAGTCAACTTATTGTCTGATTATTAAGCACTGAAAGCTATTTGTAAGGACATTTGCCATAATGTCCTTGGTGGGCGGCATGTTCACGTAAATATAGAATCAACGAAACCATAGCACGAATTATCCAATTGGTAAATTAAAGTTTTAAAGGATTAGTACCGCTAAGCTCGATAGATGGCGTTGGCGTCGAGATAGATCGCGGTATGGTTTCGTTACCGGCGTTTAGCTAAGAGGTAAATTTATTTTTTTGTTTTCTTTGAGCAGCAAGTCAAGTACTGATTGTATATTATACGCGCTTAGTATTCAAGTCCAGTGTTTGATTTTCCAACCCTCTCCAAGTCGACCCTCGACCAGTCAGACAACGTTAAAAATTACTGTAAAAAAGAGGAGAAAATAATAATAATAACCCACATAGTCCTCACATTTACAATAATTATGTAATAAAAAAAAATAACAAATATAGTAAATATTCGTGTCAAACAAAATAGTAATAATAATATGTCAATCAAAAAATAAATATAATACTTAACAAAGTATTTCAAGTCAAAATAATAATAATAATAAAATGTCAATCAAAAAAAAAAATTTTTTTTTTTATAATAATAAACAAGTATTCAAGTCAAAAACGAATATTAAAAAAAAAATAATTATAATAATATTCCACAACTATCACACAACGCCATCTAGTCCCAAGCTAAGCAGAGCTTGTGTTATGGGTACTAGACAACTGATAAACATACCTACTTATATATTTCTAAATACATACACATTATAGATAAATTACACCCAGACACAGAACAAATGATCGTGCTCATTACACAAACATTTGTCCTGGGTGGGAATCGAACCCACGATCTCCGGCATAGCAGTCAGGGTCACTAACCACTAGACCAACAGGCCAGTCAAATATAATATACAAAAATATATATAAAAAAAATTCATCAGTAAGTAGTACATATGAAAACAATGGCTCATGTATATCATTGAAGCAGCTAAATCCCACGCCTTTTTGTCCTCAAGGCTTTCTGGCATAGCTTACGTTTAATAAATGATTTAAATTTATTTTTGCTTAGTTCTTGAATTTGGCTACGAAGTTTATTATAGAAACGTATACAGGGCATATACATATGCATCTAAATGAACCACCTATTTTTTTCTTGAGCCTGGTTTTAGGTACAATAAATTTGTGTTTGTTCCTAGTATTTATGCTATGGATATCACTGTATCTTTTAAACAGATTAATATTTTTATGTGCATAAGTACATGAGATTCTCATAAATATTGTACGAGCCAATAATGCTCATACAGCAAAAGTACGTTTACTCGTACCTCACCTCAGTCGTAACTAAAACTCCGTCCCGCGCTCATGTGCGGCTCGATCAATAATAATATAACATTAAGTGCGGCTCAGATTACTAAACAAACATAACTTTTCACCGTTTCCCTAAATAAACTATTAAACTTAACAGTGGTTTGGTGTGAACTAACAACTACCTACAACAACTACCGGGGTATCCGGCGTCAACGACGAGAAAAACCCCAACATCTTTTGGTCCTTCAAGTTCGATATGTACTGCTTTTGTGCACATACATATGAATATGGCTATGTAGCCTTTGCAGGTTTTTATCCCGCGGTCCTTGTTAATCTTTACGTCCACATGGCCTGTAAAATCGATGCCGGTGTGTGAAAATGGCCTCGATGGAGTGATCCTTTCTTTAGGAAGGTTTCCCATCAGCTGTTCAGTTCGGGTTGAAGCGTATCGACGGCATCGAATGCATTGTCGCAGTATTTTCTTGACGGTTCGATTGCCGCTGATAATCCAGTAATTGTTTCTAGTGTCAGCAAGCGTTAATCTTGCTCTACCGTGTAAGGTTAACAAACAAGTAACCTGCACTTGTGCAAAAATTGTTTGTTTAGCCACGGAGGAAATGCTGCTCAACGGTTGAACTTACCCCGAAACAAAATGAACGCTGTGGTCACTGGCGTTGGCACTATAGTGGGCAAGAGTAAAGGAATGATAAAATTAGAATGCAAGTCTTTCCATTCTGACTATACATTCCCAACCGAAGCGTTAGTGATGAATAGACTCATCAACAATCTGCCTAACTCAACGATCAACACAGACAACTGGCCGCACCTTCATAACATCAAGTTTGAAATGAGCCAGCTGAATGAGTATAACATATTGTTACGGTCTCAACATCAATAACAAAGGCGACGTGGCTACGTCAACGGCGTAGGAAATCTTGCACGAGCCCTTTTTGGTGTCCTTGACAGCGATTTCGCCGAAAAACTATTAAACTTAACAGTGGTTTGGTGTGAATTAACAACTACCTACAACAACTACCGGGGTATCCGTCAACGACGAGAAAAACCCCAACAAATATATTGAGAGGGAACAGTCATAATATTAATCTCTTTAAATTTGTCTCTGAGGGAGTGTCTGGGACTTAATTTATAAATTGCACGAATGACCCTTTTCTGTAAAAAAAAAATTGTCTGAATATCGGCGGCATTTCCCCACAACAGACTGCCGTACGACATCACACTATGAAAATAAATAAAGTATACTAAACGAGCTGTCTCTAAATCAGTTAAACCACGAATTTTCCTTACGGCGTAAGCTGCAGAGCTAAGTTTTTTGGACAGTTTATCTATATGGGGGCTCCACTGAAGCTGCGCATCCAAAGTTAAACCTAAGAACACTGTGGAATCCTCGGGTTTCAACTCTTCACCCTTTATTGACACACTAGTGTTCACTTGTATTACATTGGGTAATGTGAACTTTATGCATTTTGTTTTTTTCTCGTTAAGGAGAAGATTATTGATGTTGAACCAGTTAACTACAGTTGAAAGAGCATTATTTACATCATCAACAACCACCTGCTGACGTTTGAGTTTAAATAAAAGTGAAGTGTCATCTGCAAACAGCACTATATCATGTTTATCCTTTATGAGATAAGGCAAGTCGTTGATATAGATTAGAAACAAAAAAGGACCCAGAATTGAGCCTTGAGGAACCCCCATTCTGACTACAGACCCGGGAGAACTTTTGCCGTTCACATCAACTCTCTGAATCCTATTACTCAAGTATGAAGTAAAAAGATCCAGAGAGGCGCCCCGGACTCCGTAGTAGTGCAGCGAAGTTTGCCGAGAAGGCTGACTCAAAAAATTTGTTGCCAAATACTGCAAAAAACATTACAATGCACTACATCTGCATTCTAATGGAAAAAAAAGTATAAATACACTACGTAAGACTAGGCAATATGGTAAAAGACTTTCGCCTTCCCTTCGGGGATAATAAAGAAAATAGTATTACTCAAAGTCAGAGTTGCCAGAACGTCCCAAAAGGGACGATTTTTGTCCGTTTAGAAATCTTTACGTCCCTTCGATGTCCGTTCATATATTCCGTCCTTTTTCCGTCCCTTTTCAAATAGCCAACTACAATCATTTACTTTTTTATAGTACAAAATTCATTTAAAATGCAAATAACAAAACGCAGTTTTAAAAATTACAAAAATGCGTAAAACTTTAAGTAAAAAAAACGAAACGCGTGGCGTGTCAACTTCAGACCACTGCTGGCGAATATCGCTAGCCATCCTTTTTCCACGCACAGCGATCTTATCCTATATCGCTTGTCTGGACGTTCCACGCCCACAAACAAATACAGTCATTCGGTTATTCAGCTGAATTCATTACGTACGAGTTAAGCAAGAGACAAACTGATCACAAAGTATTTTTAAATAGGAAACTGAGTTCACGTAAGCAACGTATGCAACGCATTATATGATATCTGGGTTCTTGATTTTATGTGAAAAAGTTTGTTTTTGTTAATGTGGCGCGGAAATATTTATTTAAAAATAGTAAACTAAATAAATCATCCTCAAACTCGCTATCAGAATCAGAAAACATGACTGCAGACGTACTAGAGCACCTTCTGAGAAATTACAACAGCGCGGCAGCGTCTACGTTGCATACATGGGACAAGTGTGCACACCCATTCTCTCACGTTGCATCGCATACGTTGCGTACGTGGGACCAGTTTGCTTTACGATTACGAGAAATTGAGTTATCGTTTTGCGAGTTCCTTTCAAAACATTTTAAAATGACGGAAACCAGTAGTAATTTAGCATCCTTGATAGTAACGAGTTCAGGAATCAAAGATGTCGTTAAGTTTGAGCTGGCCAAAGACATGCAAGAATCAAAATAATATTGAACATCTAAAAAATTTTTTTTTCACTTTTATTTTTTGCCTTATAAATATAAAAGTAGGTACTCACGCCCTTTTAGGTAGGATCAGATGTCCAACAATGAAACAGTGGTACACAATAAAACACAGTAATATTTCTAAAGGTTCAATTACACCTTCCGATTTCAAGGGACCCAATTTAGGAAACAGGAAGGTGTAATAGCAGTTAGAATTGCTCGCTTCATACTTCCTAGTTAGATCGTTCCTAAATTGGGTCCCTTGAAATTGGGAGGTGTAATTGAGCCTTAAAGTACTGCGTTGCCAGATCGTGCATTATGTCGCGTAAAGTCAACCATCGCGTACACAATGAAACATTACCCATTTTTTAGTTTTTATTTTGTGCTGATTGAATACACTTTAATTTTAAAAAACTTTAAGTGACATCGGATACCCAATAAAATTTCTTGTAAAAAACTAGACTTATATCTGTAAAAACAAAATGTATATGAGACTTTGAATTTTTAGTATTTCATTGTTGGACACATGACCCTATACTTTTTTCTCATTCAATCGTAACAAATTAATATTTCTCAAACCGTCCTTTTTGACCAAAAATCGTCCCATTTCAGGTAGTGAATCGTCCGAAAGTCGACGCAGGTACTGGCAACACTGCTCAAAGTCAAAACGCGTACAAAAACTTGTAAATATGAAGAATAAAACAAATATCACTGACTTGTTTGATGAGGCCAAGTCCAATCAGAGCTATATTAAAGTTTGTGCACCAATGGTCAGATATAGTAAAGTGCAATTCAGAACTCTTGTTAAAAAGTAAGTTATTTGTTGCAACCTGTTGCAAGCAAGTTAAAGGAAACCACTCTATTTTAGCGTCGGTCGCGTTTTTATAGAAGATATTTCTTTTTTGGGTAGAGAATACCCTTTTTAGTGTAAATTTGAAAACCTCAAAGTGCGGCTAACCATAGTTTTTTTTTATGAATTTTTAAAAATCTCATTTCGAGGTTATGTTTTGTTAACTTTTTGGGTAAAAATTTCACTAAATATTGCTCACTATCGTTTTGTCTAAACGTAAAATGAAACAACCTAGGAATGAAATTCGTACATTATCTGTCTGTGGCAAAATGTCAATTTTAGTACAATTTTCTGAAACTAGGTGTTCAGCGTTATTTTTCACTTTTAGACTTTTCACTTCACTTTCGATTGGCACAGAGACTGGGATAATTAAGACGTGTGTTTGCTTCAAACCTTTATTTTCTACTGCTTAGTCTAATATGACATGCCTCTAGTTAAATGATCAACACATACATCACATCTATATAAATACAGGTACAATTCTTCCTAACTATATAGGCTTTTTTTTTCTCCAAAACTATACGTTTCCGCAGTGTAATATTTTACGAAAGTGTTTTACTTAAATACATGTACAAGCTGTAAAATTGTGAAGCCTCGCACGAACCGACGCTAAAGTACAGTGCAGCGGAAATGTATGATAAGTTGATATAAGGCTTATTGCAATATGTGCTAGATATTAATACATATGTCATTTGTTTCAGCTACGGGGTAGATTTATGTTTCTCTCCCATGATATTAGCGGACTCGTTTTGTCAAAACTCAAAGGCTCGTTTCAGTGAGTTTGCAACAACAGTCAATGATACTCCTTTGATTGTGCAGTTTGCGGCTAATAGTCGTGATGATTTTGTGGATGCCTCCAAACTGGTTTACGCATATGCAGATGGTGTGGATTTAAATTGTGGTTGCCCTCAGAAATGGGCAATGAAAGATGGTTATGGCTGTGCACTTTTATCAAAACCTGAAATAATACATGATCTAGTAAAAGGTATCAGGAACAGTTTGCCCAATAACTTTAGTGTTTCTGTCAAAATAAGGATATTGAAAGAATTAAACCGGACCATTGAAATGTGTCAGCAGTTAGAAAAGTGTGGTGTAAGTTTTCTGACCGTTCATGGAAGGACACCAACACAGAAAAGCGGAGACAAAGTAAATGCAGTTGCTTTACATGAAGTAGTTGACTCAGTACAAATACCTATCATTGCAAATGGAGGGATCAAGACATTGGAGGATGCTGATGACTTGCAAAAACAAGTGAAATGTAGTGGTGTTATGGCTGCCAGTGGCCTTCTTACTAATCCAGGCCTGTTCAGTGGAGCAACAAGGACTCCATTGAGTTGTGTTAAAATGTGGATGGACATGAAAGACAAAGACAGTAATAAGATAACATTTCAGTGTTATCATCATCATTTAGTCTTTATGTTAGAGAAAGTGTTGACAAAACAAGAAAAACTAGTGTTCAATCATTTATGTACATTTGAAAATGTTGATAACTTTTTGAATGAGTATTTACTTAAGTTTGTAGATGATAGATTAGAGTTTAAGTATAATCTAGATGAATTTGTAAATTGTGAATTTGCTGATGAAATAACACTAAAACATTCTAGTAAATGTAGGGGCTGTAGTAAAAGTGTGTGTTATTGCATTTGCAATAAATATGATTCTAATACAACAGATGGAAATTATTTTGTGTCTTGTGTAAAAGATGATTCACTTGACATGGACTTGAATATATTTGATGAAACTTGGTAATATCTGTGTACTTATTTGGAAAATATAAATATTTATTTTTTGAACAAACATTTTGCATCATTCATCATTGAAGAAAAAAGCAAAAAAGTCGGTTGCAGTTTCCAGGGCTAAGGTGCAGGAATAGTTATATGACTTACTGGACAACCCCAGAGGCCAGAAGGAGCTGTGCCGGATTACAAAAGTAAGAGAAAGGAAGAAAGAACGAGGGATATAACCCATATAAAATGCATGAAAGATGAAACCGGTAAAGTCTTGTCGAAAGATGATGAAATAAAAGAGCGATGGAAGGTTTATTTTGAAAAGTTGATGAACAAAGAGAATGAATGGAATTGTGTGCTCAAAGAGGTACAAGTAAATATGGGTTTGGTGAGAGAAATTAGCATGGATGAAGTAAGAAAGGCAGTTCAATGTATGAGAAATGGAAAGGCCATGGGCCGTGATGACATACCAGTAGAAGTATGGAAGTGTTAAAAAGAGGATGGATGTATGTGGCTGACTAACTGGAGTGTTCATCTAGACAATAAACTGAGCAGGGCCTGCATTACCTTTTGGCAATGTAGGAAAATGATAGGTAAGAGGTGGGGCCTATCTCCCAAAATTATACTCTGGCTGTACAGCGCAGTAATTCGGCCCATGATCACCTATGGTGCCGTGGTGTGGTGGCCCCGCACCAAGCTAGTCACAGCCGTCAACAAACTACAACATATGCAAAGGCTGGCCTGCATGGCAACCACAGGCTGCATGAGGACCACTCCAACGGCAGCGCTTGAAGCCATGCTTTGCCTCCCACCGCTTCATCTGCTTATTCAACAGGAGGCGACGATGGCCGCGATACGCCTTAAAACACTGGATCTCTGGGGTAAGAGAGAAACTCAACACACCGCTCTGCTCATGGGACTAAACAACGATCTCCCAATAACTAAAGCAATCAACGACCGGATACCCAAGCAATTTGTCTTTGACGAAAAATACAAGATCCAATTGCATGAGGACCACCGCTGTGAGGGGCTGTGCCCCGCAGAACTGCGGATCTTCACTGATGGATCCAAAACAGGTACTGGCACGGGTGCGGGGGGGGATCTTCTCAGAGGACCTCAATATCCATATAGCCACGCCACTGGGGGTCCATAACACAGTCTTCCAAGCAGAGTGCTTGGGAATATCCCTGGCAGCCTCAGCCATCCTAGCTAGGGATGTTAAGGACCACTCGGTACGTATACTCTCGGACAGCATGGCAGTCCTACAAGCGCTAAACAGCCAGACAGTTAACTCTGGGCTGATATACGAGTGTCACCAACGCCTAAATCAGGTAGGTAAACACAAAGTAACCATTCAATGGATTAAAGGACACAGCGATTCCCGTGGCAACGATGCAGCGGACGAACTCGCCAGAAGGGGGTCGAGTATGGCAGCGATAGGACCTGAACCCATTGTGCCTCTCCCCTTTGGATACCTACGCAATCTGGTAAGGAAACGCACCAGAGATCAACACAACAAGCTATGGGCTGAACATAGCGAGTGTAGGCAGGCCAAGGAGGCGCTCCCCTCCATTAATGACCGCTTCACAAAGCAAGCCCTACGACTGACCAAACTTCAGTTGCGGAAAGTCGCGGCCGTTGTAACTGGCCATGGGTCTTTTAATAAGCATCTCTCTGTCATAGGAGTCACAGACAGTCCACTCTGCAGAGCCTGCATGGAGGAGGACGAGACAGCGGCCCATCTGCTGCTGAGCTGCCCAGTAGTTGCTGCATACAGGGCAAAATACTTCGGACATCCAGGTAACCTAAGCGGGATGGTCAGTAACACCAGGGTGCTGCTGGCCTTCCTCGAGGAGCTGGGGTGGATCGAATGACAATGCAGTCCCACCTGTACGCAAAATACGCGCCTTGGGCGTGGAGTTGCGGAAACCAGCCCGACATACATACATGTGGCTGACTTTATTATTCAATAAGTTGTTGTATGAAGAAGTAATCCCTCAAGAATTGTGCAATAGTTTGCTAGTGCCCCATCTTCAAGAATAACAACAACAACAACAACAACAACAACAACAACAATAACAACAACACAACAACAACAACAACAACAACTATCGAGGGATAAAGCTCATGTTACATAGTATGAAAGTATGGGAGAAAGTGATAGAAAAAAGATTGCGAGAGGAGAGTGAGATTACCCCAAACCAGTTTGGTTTATGCCAGGTCGAGGGACAATGGACGCCAACTTTGCTCTCCGTCAATTGTGCGAGAAGTACAGACGTGTGCACAAGAACTTGCACATGGTGTTCATTGATCTTGAGCAAGCGTATGATACCACCTCGGGATGTGTTGTGGTGGGCCTTGAAAGAGGAATGGGAATGCCTGGGAAGTATGTAGAGTTGATTCGTGCTATGTACAGTAAATCTAGTACCTACGTCCGGTCGGCTGCTGGCAACACCGACGAGTTCAGTGTGGCTGTAGGCTTGTATCAATTGTCGGCTTTAAGTCCTTACCTCTTCCCGTTGATTATGGACGCTCTTACGTCGGAAATACAGGAGGAGGAGAAATTGGGATAAGAGCAGGAGAATAATGATGATGAACGTACTTTTAAAGGAAGGCATCTTACAATACCCCGAAGGGCACCCGTAAGACAGCTTATTTTTGACCGTAAGTTTTCAATATGTGGCCTCCATTGTAGTTGATTTTCTAATGTAAGCCCTAGATATTTCTCCTTGATTATTTTGGTCAATACAGCACCATTCATAAGTAAAGGTTGGTGATCGTGCATTTTTTTGTTTTTTACTGAAAATATTATGTAGGTAATTAGTTTTTGTTCGCGTTTACAGAGTTAGTTAAAAAACATTTTTCTAGAATATTAAGATCATCCTGTGCTTCCTGTATTATGGATTCTGTTGAATGACCAAAGCATGGCAAGGCATGTATCGTCTGCGTATAGTGAGATATGTCCTTTAAGTCCTATTTCAGGCATGCTGCTAATACATATAGATAAGAAATAGGAGTGGCTCCATAATAGATCCACCACATTTGATTATTTTAGGTATAGATATTCACTAGTGCATTCTCCCATCCTAACCACCAGATATCGGTTTTCCAAGTAAGATACGAACATTTAATATGCACTTCCAGTTACTTATGCCAATTGCTGCCAATTTATGCCACCGTAGATTGTGACTGACTGTATCAAAAGCCTTTTTTAAGTCGATAAATACACCGAGGGCTATTTGTTTTTTATCTATGTTAGTCTTAATTTTCGTAATTAGGTAGGTCAGTTGCAGCTGAAAGTGTATTAGACTTCTGTTGTCTTCTGTTCTGTTGTTGTGTTTGTTCTCTCTGACTTATAAATAACTCCAATATCTAATGAAAACTTCTATAGATGTCAACCTGCCTAGCCTTTTCTCAACTATCTTGGGGTCGGCTTCCAGCTGAATACCAGTATTTTACATGGAGCGACTGCCTATCTAACCTCCACAACCCAGTAACTGGATAATACGACACCCTTTGGTAAGACTGGTTGTCAGACTTTCGGGCTTCTGACGACCATTGACATTAAATTATAGTCAATGCTGACGACCCGTAACGACTGTCAAAGATCCACGATTGACAGCCGGGACCAACGGCTTAACGTGCTTTCCGAGGCACGAAGGAGTCTTGGTATGTAAAGATAGTCACCCATCCAGGAAACAACCCTGGCAAGCGTAGCTTAACCTAATGGATCGACCCGTGCTGCTGTTATTACTTTAGCCACGAGCTCCTCAACTTCTTTAGATGTATCCATATAAAATGGTTGTCATTTTCGCATTTACTGCTAAGACATTCATGTTTAAGATTTTTATGAACGAAGATAGAAACTCAACCTCCTCTACTATGAGTTCTGAAGTTGTAATGGTGAGCATAGTTTGGCAACACAAAGCTTTCCGCCTCGGCTTCGGATTTGATCCAGGTCTCGACGAGTATAACCACATGGATAGTTTTCATAGATGCCAATATACAAGTAAGTTCATCTATTTTACCAGGCTTTACTAAGCTTCGGATTCGCATACAAAAATCTAAGTTATGTTCGGTTTTCGCCAAAATCCACGTATTTACTAGTACATAATTTCATATGTTATTTTGCCACGTATATTGTTTAAGTTAAGTTCAATTAATTTGCTAAGTTTTTTGGTTGTTGTTGCACTATTTTAGGGGTGTTGTTCAAATATATCTAGTAATATTTGATAACAAGATTTTGCTCACCATTTTGTGTACGGCGTTGCAGGTCGTCCACTAATTTCTTTATGTATTTTTGTTGATAAGGGGTCTGGGGGTCCACCTTTTATAGCAGAATATTTTATGTCATAATATTATTTTGCATAACAGAGGATAGCATAAACTTCATTTCGCAGAAAATCGGTTGGCAGACACTCATTTAGCATACATTCAAAACTCATAATTTTGTAAGGCATAAATCAATAATAATCTCTAAGCATAAATGTCATATCCATAATAATTAAAAAGTAGAACTATCATATCACAGAAAGTTCACAGTCAGAATCTTCTTTTGGCATAAATTTCCTATCTATAGTCATTAAAAGGCAGAATTATCATATTTCAGAAAGTTTATAGTTAGAATCATATTTGGCATACATTTCATATCCATAATAATTGCAATACTTATCTATCACATTAGAAAAAAAAAATTACCACACTACCAATATTGATTTAAGACAATATATGTTAAACTACGTAAATTTTCTATGTATTTTGTTTCATTAATTATTTAATTATTTTTCTGCATGTATTATTATCACTAAATAAAACAGTTGATTGTGAACATGTGGTTTTTAATTCCCTGTAAGAAGCATGCAAACAAGCATACACCATGCATGCAGCAAGCATGCAGCAAGCAGGCAGTAAGCATGCAGCAAGCAGATATAATACACATTCGGACAGACAATAATTATATTTTATCATTTTCATGCCTCAAAAATATTCGTTTAAAGAAGATTATGCCAAACAAGTTTCGGAGCAACAAGATTCTGCCAGATACTTAATAACCCGGGGTCTGGTCATGGTAAATTTTAAGAGGTTCTTTGATACGTCTTGTTTTATTTCGAAGGATTATTCTTTTTTTTATTTCAAAACATAATGTACCTACCTATTTATCCAAAAAACATTTTTTTACAAAAAATACAACCGACTTCCAAAAAAGAGGCAGGCAACCTTGCTGCGATGAGCCAAGCTGTGAAGGTTGGCATCCACCAGTTTTACGTCGCCAATGAGCCTCTTAGCTCTGCATTCCACTGAGTCAAGCGCAGCAAGTTGGTATTTAGCTGAACCATCCCAGAGGTGGCTGCAATACTCCATGCAGATTCGGACTTGTGCTTTGTACAGGGTTAAAAGCTGTTCAGGCGAGAAGTATCACTTCACTCAGTTCACTCTGTTTAGGATGTCAAGTTTTTTTGCCACAGTTTTAGCTTTGTACTCAATGGTGCTGCTGAAGTTGAGACTAGATGTTAACTCCATGCCTAGGAGCTCGAGCCGATCTATAAGAGGAATAGATGTACCCCGAAAAGTAGAAGTTTGGTCGAAACTTTTTTGCAGTAAAAAGACACGCCTGTGTTTTGGAAGCGTTAAAAGAGACCAGATTGTCATCACCCCATTGGGAGACAAGGCTTAAGGTCAAATTTATTCGCTCTACAGCATGTAACAAAAATAGGTCCGATCCAATAAAGGCGTATTCCTGGTTTAACATACGTACTAGAAAAAGTTGTAAAAAAAATGTAACTCATAAAAATCAAAAGTTATTGATTTTTTATTATTATAAAATATGCGAAATTTAACACTAAATATAGCAAATTTTCATAAGTTGACAACACTCCACCGGCCGGCAAAATCTTTTCATTTTTACCTATTTTTATTTCAAATGATACCGCCCTGCACTAGCCGCACTGTAGGTACTCTGACTCGCTCAGGCGGCATCTTTCAAATGAAACAGTAGATGAACTTTGTCGAACGCTCAGTGTTGCTTTTGATTAGTTTTTAATTTTATTTAAAATTAATTATTTTCATTGGGGAAAAATAATTATCTCGTATCCATTAAATTATTACGTATATGTGTACGCAGTACGATACCAAGTAATAGCCTTCAGGATCGGACAGGGTTTTTGTTACATGCTGTATATACTTTATGGATATATATCTCTATATACTTACCCCAGAACTAAAACTAAATATTAAAGTTACGTCCGAATTGATAACCCCAATAACATGGAACATGGAATTTGGACATACTCGTAATTGGAGGAGGCCAAAACGTCATCTACGTATTCACATTTTTTGTTTTTGTTGATTTCGATAAAATTGGTATGGCCTACATAAAAAAAAACGTACATACAGTCGAACGTAAAACCTCCTCCTTTTTGCGAAGTCGGTTATAAATGATAAATGAATGATAAATGATGTTTATTCAGTAAATAGGTTACAAGGAACACTTTTACACGTCAATGTTTTTTGTCAGTTTAAGCTAGATGAGGCCGGTGTTTCCTAGCTGAATACCCTGAGAAGAAACACCGAAACAAACTCAGAGGTCAAAGTCTCTTTTAAAGTGTTCAAATCCATACAATGTGTACTGGTTAAATCATATGAGAACCATGTACGTTTATGTCTGGGATGAGCTTTTTGAAGAAAGCAACACACGAATTCGAGTGGACCTGTCCAGACAGTGCAAGCCAGTCAGTCATCGCGAAGCGCAACTCAGAACTTTGAGGAGCTCAACGAACCGACGAACAATATCAAAGTAAGGACATTTGAGTAGGCCGCAAAAATACTCAAACTACCAGACAATCATAAAATCTACATGAATATAACGACATACATAGTTCTCGCATTCACATTATTCTATATGAGGACCATGCAGCTTAGTGTCTGTAGTGGTCTTTTGAAGAAAGAACCAAACATATTTGAGTGGACCTGTCCAGTCAGTGCAAGCATTTGTCAATAGTCGAATAGCTCAACTTAAAAACCACTAAGGAGCTCAATGACATGACGAACAATACCAAAGAAAAGACATTTGGGTAGGCCGCAAAAGTACTCAAACTGTCAGACAACGTTAAAAATTACTGTAAAAAGGAGGAGAAAATAATAATAATAACCCACATAGTCCTCACATTTACAATAATTAAGTAATCAAAAAATAAATAAAAATATAATACAAATATATACTTTACAAAGTAAATATTCGTGGCAAACAAAATAGTAATAATAATATGTCAATAAAAAAATAAAAAATAAAGATAATACTTAACAAAGTATTCAAGTCAAAAAAAAAAAAATAATAAAATGTCAATAAAAAAAAATTAAAAATATAATATAATACCATACAAGTATTCATGTCAAAAACGAATATTAAAAAGAAATATATAAAAAAATTTCATCAGTAAGTAGTACATATGAAAACAATGGCTCATGTACATCATTGAAGCAGCTCAATCCCACGCCTTTTTGTCCTCAAGAAAGTCATTAATTGTGTAAAAAGCTTTCTGGCATAGCTTACGTTTAATAAATGATTTAAATTTATTTATGCTTAGTTCTTGAATTTGGCTAGGAAGTTTATTATAGAAACGTATACGTTAAAAAAGGGTATTAGCGGCGTAAACAGTTTCATATTATAATAGCCGGCGTATACAGAGGAGTGACGAGTGGCCACGGCCGTCCCGGCCAATGGTCTAGTGCCGACCCCAGGATGTTGTCTTACCGGTTCAAAATTCAAGGCTGGACACCTAAGAGAAATGTGGAAATTCATGTGGCTGTTCACAGTTCATTGTTCAAGTAGGCTGAATGCCAAAAATACCGCCCCACAATCCGATGGCTTACCTGAAAAAGCCTGGGTCTTGGCCTTGGAGGCTCGACGGTTTCTAAGCGCATGCTTTTAGAGGAGCCAGTTCCCATTTCATTGGAAGACGGGGAAACTGGTCCTCATTAGAAAGCGGGGCGGCCTGCGGACTCTCCGTCCGCTTACCAACCCATCGTGCCGCCCGACGAGGTGGGCAAGCTCTTTGAAAGTCATTGCAGACCGCCTCGTCAAGCGGCTGGTGAGGCTGGGGCCTGATCTAATGGAGAGGCAGTTTGGTTTCCTCTCTTAACGGTGGACGCCATCATGCTCGTGCGAGCCCTGACGACGGTGGATGCAGTGGTATGAGGTGGGTTCGTCTTGGCGATGTCTATCGACATCGCAAATGCTTTCAATACCTTGTCCTGGAGTTGCATCAGGGAGGCACCCCGGTAACACCAGTTGCCGACCTACCTCTGTCGCGTGGTCGAGGCTTATCTGATGGATAGGGCCGTCATCTACCCCGGCACCGGGGAGAGTGGAGCCGGTGAGAGATGTCGTGTGGTATCCCACAGGGATTGGTTCTGGGGCTACTTCTGTAGGACATCGGGTACGACTAAGTGCTGCGCGTCGACCTCCTATAGCGGCGTTAGTGTGGTATGCTACGTTGACGAGACGCTGGTCCTAGCGCAGAGGGGGTCGCACCTGGTGGCGGCTGAGCTAGCGACGCGCGGGGATCCGGCAATTGTAACTCGAAGTGGCCCTGCATAAGTCCGACGCCATGTATTTTCATGGTCTTCGGAACGCGCCACAGTCGGGTTCCCAAATAACGGTAGGAAAGGTACACATCAGCGTAGGGTCGACGATGAAGTACCTGGGACTCGTCCTCGACTGGAACAGGCCGGGGCTGCCTTCAAGCGGCTCTGGCCTATCCAATCTCCCCTAGATTCATCAAAACGCCACCTCCCGGAGGCTCTACGCGGGGCCGTGTGGTTCATGGCCCATAACGAGGTACTCGTGCGCGTTTCCTGAGGCGGCAAGCCCGCCGCTGGACGCGTCCCATAGGGTCATGGCCGTCTGGCTGACCCGGGGATACCGCGCGGTCTTCGGTGAGGCGGCGAGCTTTGCTGGATTGCCGCCATGGGATCTGGAAGCAAAAGTCCTCGCGCACATTTGGGAGTGGCGAAGAGGTGAACTTTGCTGAAATTAGGAGAGAAATTGAGCAGCTCGGGAAATTTTGCCACCGTAGGCGCCTCCTACTCGTCGAACGATCACGGTACCTATAAAACGTGTTTTCAGTACTTTATTTTAAGAAAAACCAAACGTAACTCATATTACCGCAAAAAAAAATTAAACTGTTTGAGAAAATTAAGTTTGAAAGGGACAAAGCACTTAAGAAATTACGATTAAACAAAAAAACAAACGAAGAACGACTATTCTTCTCTAAGAATGGACTCATAATCATAACGATCAACCGTAATTATTATCGTTAAAATTTTAATTGCTGTGTAAAATTACCTAGTTTTTTTTCAACCGACATAGTACTATACCATACCACCGCCCGCGACCTGACTTAGTGACAGTTAGTACTAGAAAGTTGTAATTTTGCAAAGCCGTTAAAACGAAACAATAAAATCTTAAAAAAGAGAATATGGTACCTGCCGGAATTAATGTAAAGTGGGGATGATTTTTTTTTCTTGCATATTTTATAATGGATCGTTGGATAGGTCTATCAATCAATCAATCAATCATTTATTTTGTAAAACATAGGTATGGTTATTTCGGGGTTGTGAAGATTATTTTTCGATTCAGTGATTCATTTGCAAATTATAGTAGTAGTAGTGATATTTTTTGTTCGAGTCGATCGAAACAACGAAACTGCTGGCTTAAAAAATCTGAAATATTCGTAATGGTAGTACCTATATTTAACGAATTTTGAAGGAAAACTGTCACGGCTATTTTTGTTGAAATTCGTAATAGACGTGGAAGGAACAGGGGTGGGTTTTAGTCAGTAAAAGTCTGACACGCCCTCCCAAACCGCCCAGAGCGGGAGAAGTCATAGGACGACTTCAGACACCCAAAAAAAAAAAAGAATCCAAAAGCGAGCGTAGCGAGCTTGGGTTCATCCCGACTCGGATAGGTTAGGTCCGAAGGGGATGAAGGGGTCAAGTGAGCGAGCAAAGCGAGCGAACCTAGACCCCGCCATCTCCTTCGTGGTTATTTTTTTTTAAACCATTGCTCAGACAATGCCTTTTTAATAAATTGAATCACTAATAAATAATATTGATGTGAAACATCTAATGGCGCGGCTTGGCAGTAAATTCGACTCCAATGTCGTGACGAAAAACGGCATGACGCCGTCGTGCTACGATGCCCCCCCCCACTATGCCGCTGCTCTCGACTCCCTTCTCCCTAGAAACATCTATGCGAAAAAAAGTAACACAACAACAACCAATAACAACAAACAACAACAACAAACAACGGGTAAGTAATAGATGATATAACAACAAAATCTCCAATATTAACAACATATAACAACGGAACCTATAATTTTATATAATATAGCGATTAGTTAATATAATGAACGATTGATATAATTTTAAAATAACATTTTTTTATAAGCATAACATACATTAAATATAACATCGTTTGACATAACATATATTAAATATAAAAGCGTTTGACATACCACTCAAAAGATATAAAACTTATTTGGTCTAATATGATGAAAACGCCTACTTAAAAATACAAAGCAAAATTGCATCGACACGGGTTAGTTTATTTAGTATTATTTTTATGTTGTAGCCTATGGGTAGCTCAACAATAGTTATTTATGATACTAGTGCGGTAAGTTGGTTTTTACAAATAAATCATTGCTTCATATGTTCGAAAAATTTGTCTGCTCAGCAACTTCAATAATGCAATTAATGATGTTGAAATCTCAAAATGGAAACCATTGCTACTAATAGTGTTTTAAGCAATTACCCCGCTGGTTATCATCAGACTTTCAGAATTGATCATGTGGAAGCTCCCGTGCTCAATTAGATAAATGTTGAAAGCTAGGTCATCCTAACTATTTCCGTTATTGAGAACCGATAAGCACTTACCTGGTCATCATCAGACCTTCAGAATGTATCATGTGGTAGCACGCGTGCTCAATTAGATAAATGTTGAAAGCTAGGTCACCCTAACTATTTCCGTTATTGAGAACCGATTAGCACTTCCCTGGTCATCATCAGACGTTCAGAATTTATCATGTGGAAAATGATAAATGTTGAAAGCTTGGTCACCCTAACTATTTCCGTTTTCACACAAACCGGTTTTCCCCTTATCACTCCGATAGGGGTTGATTATGAAAAATTCTTTGGACCCGTTAAAATTGCTTTACTTTTAGACTGTTTATACCAATTTTCGAGTTAATTGAAGCAATCAAATAATTATTCCCTAAAAACTTCAACACCCGGTTTCACCCATTTAAGGGGTGATTTTCGAAAAATTCAAAAATATGTAATTCTTATTTTTTTTTATCAAGATTATTCGTGCCGAGTTTTAACTACAAACTTTAACACCCTCCAAACTAATTATGTCAAATCTTTTTACCCGACTGCGCGACGCAAGGAAGGTTAATGTGTTTATCAGCCTATGTATGTATGTATGTTTGTTCCTTTGTGGCACTATTTTATTTTTTGATAGCAGATTGATCTCTCCAAACGCGTGGGCTGATTGATAATTCTTACGTCAGTTGATTCGTCTTAATCTTGCAAATGTTACTAAAGATATGACAGTAATCAAAATATAATATTATGGCGACCACCAGACACCATATTGTGAAAAAGAAAAAAAATGAAAGTCGACGAACTATATTCGCTGCTGCGAATTTTCGCGCGGCGCGACCGTGCGACCGGCGAAGCGTCTGGCGACTAAAACAAATGAATACCACAGATAGATATACCACAGATTAGATACTACAGATGCGACAGTGACTTTTTTGCTCAGTTTCCTAGTGTTCCGTTTTGGCGCTGCAGTCACTTTGATTGACATGACAGACATGACTATGTATTTTACATAAGCGTCGTCGTCGATAGCTATATATACTTTAGTGAAGTGACTACAAGAATATAGGTTGACTGGTAATTAGTGACCGATACTTAAACACGTGATTGTACTCATGATTATAAACAACTTTCTCAAAGAAACTTTTTTTTTATACTTATTCACTTTTATCACAATAACAACAGTTTGAAATACGCGCGCGCGCGAGGGCAGTGACCGCCGCAATCAGCTGTTAGACGCGGTCTCGTATCGTACAGACCACGGCTCGCAAGCCCGCTCGGCCGGGTACCACGTGCCGTTTTCGGTGTACCTAAGGAGTGTAGGTACCGACATGTTTTGGTTGTTGCTAAATTAAAAAAATATTTACAAAGACAGCGTGTTTGACAAATACTTTTAAGATGCAACGTATGTCCGCATAACTACAAAATATCTAAGAACGGCCGCGCTGTAACAAAGTAGGCACGATTTATCAGCTGATAGTCTGACCTCGGGAAAAGGCAAATGTAGTACTAGTAGTAGCGTCTCACGCTCCCCCGCCGCCTGCACCGGTCCCTTTGCCTCAGTGCTAACAGCTGATCGCGGCGGTCACTGCCCTCACGCGCGCGCAAATCTCAAACTGTTGTTATTGTGAAAAAAGTGAATACGTATAAATAAAAGGTTCTTTGGGAAAGTTGTTTGTAATCATGAGTACAATCACGTGTTTAAGTATCGGTCACTAATTACCAGTCACCCTATATACTGATAGCTGTCTGTGGACTTGAATCCGATAGAACACTTATGGGATGAGCTGAAACTTCGGGTTCGAGCCCGGGTACCTGCTCCAACAAGGCTTCCAGAGCTGCGAATCGCAATTGAAGAGGAGTGGAATACAATTCCTCAAGTTTTTATCGTCAGGCTCATAAGGTCGATGAATACAAGGATGCTGGCAGTTATCCGAGCAAGGGGAGGGAATACGGAATATTGATCAAAAACTTTTTTTTAATGTTATCTTTGTTTTTGGCTTTAATTTTTTTTTTTCACTTTATCATTACCAACGATTGTCACGACTGGAAAACGACTCTTCTTTGTAAAATCCTTAATAAACACTGAAATATTGATTAAACCCAATGAGTTTCCTTTCATTTTAATCACCATGAAACGCACTTTCTGTAGGTACAACTTTGATAATTGTAGGTTTTTTAGTTTTTGAGAAAATCGAATTAGAGTGCCTAGGTAGCGGGTGGCTCGGTTTATTTGCTGTCCAGTGTAGTTGTGGTTTCCCATTAAATTGTGTTAACAAAACATAGACAAATG
The DNA here is from genome assembly GCA_951329385.1 of Polia nebulosa. NCBI lineage: Eukaryota > Metazoa > Arthropoda > Insecta > Lepidoptera > Noctuidae > Polia > Polia nebulosa. The sequence continues at coordinate 17,079,158 of OX589595.1, read as the reverse complement.
ACCGCAGTAATCGCGAGTCATTTGCTGTTCGTTATTTAAGAGTTCCACTGTCTATCTCCGAAGATCTTCATCAGATCCTAATCTATATTATATAAAATTCAAAGTCCTGACTGACTGACTGACTGATATATCAACGCACAGCCCAAACCGCTGGACCTAAGGACTTGAAATTTTGCACATAGATACCTTATACAGTGTAGGCATCCACTAAGGAAGGATTTTTTAAGTTCCACCTCTAAGGGTCAGCGCAGACCGAACTGCAAAATGCTCGCGCATGGTCGACCAAAATTTTACGACGCATGTAGAATGCATACTCGAACACGCAGTCGGCTTGCTCGAGCATGGTCGAGCATCAAATTTGGGCTGTATTCAATTTTGCGAAGTATGATAATAATCATAAGATATTTTTTTCAATAATTTCAGAAAATGCTCTGCTCTGCTCTGCTCTTGGTGTGCGCTGACCCAAAAGGGGTAAAATAGGGTATGGAAGTTTGTATGAAAAATATTTCTGCTTGGGTTTTAAAACTTGAAACTTAGTAGAAACGTGTCCCTAAGTAAATAAAAAAATTAACATTTAAAAAATAAAACCCGACTGTAAAAAACAACTAAAATGTTCTCCACAAGTCACTTTTCAAGCAGTCTGATGCAGTCGGATTTTTTTGAAAATATTCATTTTTTATTTCTACATTTTAGCGAGTTATATTTTTGAAATCGTCTCCTCGAACACTTTATTTTGATACCCCACTTAACAGCCTGGCCACGGGAACGGGCGACGCGACCGGCGGTGCGTCTGGCGGGGCGTCTATTTGCGCGGCACAGTTTGCAAACCACGGGCACTAGCGTTCGCCGCCGCGACCAGTATAGACCGAGAGCGGAATGTCATTATCAAAGTTTATCTCGCTATTGCTTGGAAAGTAGTACTTTTTTAGTTCAAGATATTATATTTTGAAAGAGTACATGATTTAAATAAGGATCGGGGTAAAAATGGAGAATTCCACAAGAAGTACGATAAATACAGACTAAATCCAGATTTTAGAAGTGAAAACTTCTTTAGGCGCGTTGGGCATTTTTGAGATGAGAAAAAACTATTGAACTCGCTCGACACCAACACCGACACCGACGTCAACACCGACACCGACAACGACAACGACAGTGATACCGCTACGCGGTAGTAAAGTGAAAACTTATTTTGGCGCGTTGGGCATTTTTGTTCAAGTTTTCACTTCTGTCGGCACTCCCAGAGTGCCACTCTTTTTTTTCTATTATACCATGAGTATGCATGATTGTCGAAACTTCTATTATAGCATGAGTGTCAAAACTTTTGATTATATTCTTATAAACATACAACCAGAACTGGAGAAAACGGTAAATGCAGTGCTGCAGAAAAATTGTTTTTGATGTTAAGGTATGTACACTACATACGACATAATGTTTGTAGGTATATAAAATATTTAAAGATTTAGGGACACCTATTTAGACAATTATGTTATTTATTTGAATAAGTAAGTAATCTAAATTGTGACATTGACTCATCGAAAATAAAATTGTTTCTAACTTTTTAATTAGCCTGGTTCCTGCACTATATGCCACGGAGCATGCGCCGTACGCACTTGGGGCATTTGTTTCAGTCGCCCGCCAGCCAGACGCTCTTGCGATTCGCTCGGCAAACTTCGCCGGTCGCGCCGCCGGTCGCCGCTACGCGTGGCATGATTAGTACATTTCTCTCTAAAGAGCAATTATTAAGAAAACGTGTCTGTGAAAAACATTTTGATAGACATCAGTTTGATGATGAAGATCGAAGACTGCGGTACTCATACCCGTGCCTTTTTACTGACGAAGAAATAGCTCACGGTGTTCCGCTTAGTGTAGCAGGTAAGTTTTGTAACGAACATACCTTTGTTTTCTTTGACTGATGCAACTGTCGGAAAATGGGAACATGAAGGTTGTTCATGTAATCTTCCGCTATCTGAAAATTTTAAAATGATTAATGATTAGTGTTTATGTTGAATATCAGAATGGCCTAACAAGTTCAAAGATGCATTGAACTGTGTAAAACCATCACTAAAAATTATTATACAAAAATAAAAATAAATATTTATTTATCATTTACTCTTTCCTTGTCTTTTAAGTTAAAGCCATAAATTGTTAAAATATCAACATAAACTAAGCACCTTTAGAGTGGCGGAAGCCTGATAACATAATTGATTTAAAAAATAAAGATTTAATTATACCTGATAATCCTGATTTTGTGAAATTGTTGTCTTCTTGCTCTTTGAAGTAATTATGATCAATTAAATAAGCACACCCTGAAAAAACAAGAATCATTTAATATATATAAATGACTACTACTTTTTTGAATTTTAACTTTTTTAAGATTTTAATTTTGATGAATGAAAGGCTAGCCAGATACACACCAGTAGTTGTAGTCACAGGTGATGGTTCAGTGACATCCTCCTCATCTTGCTCTTTGAAATAATTATGCTCCTGTGTAACATCCCATCCTGGAAACATAATTTATACTATTAGTGTTGTAATACTTTTAATATTTAAAGTTGAAACATTATAGTCTCCCTTCTTGGATATAGATGATAAAGCTGCAAAACAGTTATAACTAACTAGTGTGTGTGTTTGGTGTAAGTGTAGCTAACAGCTACACATGCAGCAAATAATGCAAAATAGTATATTTTCCAATGAATTTTTTGTATTTATATTTATCTATACTAATATTTTAAAGCTGAAGAGTTTGTTTGTTTGAACACGCTAATCTCAGGAACTACTGGTTCGAATGAAAAATTATTTTTGTGTTGGATAGTCCATTTATCGAGGAAGGCTTTAGGCTATATAACATCATGCTGTGACTAATAGGAGCGAAGCATCGGTGAAAAATGTTGCAGAAACGGAGAAAAATAATCATATCTGAAGGCTTCCGTTGCGTGTCGTGATAACAGAAATAGACGCGGACGAAGTCGTGGGCAACAGCTAGTATGTCATATATACATTCACTACACAGCACAGCTCCAGTGATTAATATAATTTTAACAGCACAAAACATCATCATCAAAGGCCTTAGTCTGTTTCAGACCTGCCCAGGGGTTGAGGATAAATTCGAAACCGAGTTACCTAGCCCCTGGGCATTAAGGGCAGGGATGGAACAGGGGTGGGTTTTAGTCAGTAAGAGTCTGACACGCCCTTCCACTCTACCCTAGAGCGGGAGATGTCATTGGATGATTTCCCACCCCACAAAAAATAAAGTCTGTTTAAGAATATGTAAGCAGTGAGGCTAAGCTTTATGTAAATAACATAAAATTGAAACAACTCTGGTAAACTAAAGTAAAACCCTGCTGTCTTTAAAAACATACAATCATAACAAAGATCAACAAAACTTACCTGCTACACTAAGCGGAACACCGTGAGCTATTTCTTCGTCAGTAAAAAGGCACGGGTATGAGTACCGCAGTCTTCGATCTTCATCATCAAACTGATGTCTATCAAAATGTTTTTCACAGACACGTTTTCTTAATAATTGCTCTTTAGAGAGAAATGTACTAATCATGCCACGCGTAGCGGCGACCGGCGGCGCGACCGGCGAAGTTTGCCGAGCGAATCGCAAGAGCGTCTGGCTGGCGGGCGACTGAAACAAATGCCCCAAGTGCGTACGGCGCATGCTCCGTGGCATATAGTGCAGGAACCAGGCTAATTAAAAAGTTAGAAACAATTTTATTTTCGATGAGTCAATGTCACAATTTAGATTACTTACTTATTCAAATAAATAACATAATTGTCTAAATAGGTGTCCCTAAATCTTTAAATATTTTATATACCTACAAACATTATGTCGTATGTAGTGTACATACCTTAACATCAAAAACAATTTTTCTGCAGCACTGCATTTACCGTTTTCTCCAGTTCTGGTTGTATGTTTATAAGAATATAATCAAAAGTTTTGACACTCATGCTATAATAGAAGTTTCGACAATCATGCATACTCATGGTATAATAGAAAAAAAAGAGTGGCACTCTGGGAGTGCCGACAGAAGTGAAAACTTGAACAAAAATGCCCAACGCGCCAAAATAAGTTTTCACTTTACTACCGCGTAGCGGTATCACTGTCGTTGTCGTTGTCGGTGTCGGTGTTGACGTCGGTGTCGGTGTTGGTGTCGAGCGAGTTCAATAGTTTTTTCTCATCTCAAAAATGCCCAACGCGCCTAAAGAAGTTTTCACTTCTAAAATCTGGATTTAGTCTGTATTTATCGTACTTCTTGTGGAATTCTCCATTTTTACCCCGATCCTTATTTAAATCATGTACTCTTTCAAAATATAATATCTTGAACTAAAAAAGTACTACTTTCCAAGCAATAGCGAGATAAACTTTGATAATGACATTCCGCTCTCGGTCTATACTGGTCGCGGCGGCGAACGCTAGTGCCCGTGGTTTGCAAACTGTGCCGCGCAAATAGACGCCCCGCCAGACGCACCGCCGGTCGCGTCGCCCGTTCCCGTGGCCAGGCTGTTAAGTGGGGTATCAAAATAAAGTGTTCGAGGAGACGATTTCAAAAATATAACTCGCTAAAATGTAGAAATAAAAAATGAATATTTTCAAAAAAATCCGACTGCATCAGACTGCTTGAAAAGTGACTTGTGGGGAACATTTTAGTTGTTTTTTACAGTCGGGTTTTATTTTTTAAATGTTAATTTTTTTATTTACTTAGGGACACGTTTCTACTAAGTTTCAAGTTTTAAAACCCAAGCAGAAATATTTTTCATAAAAACTTCCATACCCTATTTTACCCCTTTTGGGTCAGCGCACACCAAGAGCAGAGCAGAGCAGAGCATTTTCTGAAATTATTGAAAAAAATATCTTATGATTATTATCATACTTCGCAAAATTGAATACAGCCCAAATTTGATGCTCGACCATGCTCGAGCAAGCCGACTGCGTGTTCGAGTATGCATTCTACATGCGTCGTAAAATTTTGGTCGACCATGCGCGAGCATTTTGCAGTTCGGTCTGCGCTGACCCTTAGAGGTGGAACTTAAAAAATCCTTCCTTAGTGGATGCCTACACTGTATAAGGTATCTATGTGCAAAATTTCAAGTCCTTAGGTCCAGCGGTTTGGGCTGTGCGTTGATATATCAGTCAGTCAGTCAGTCAGGACTTTGAATTTTATATAATATAGATTAGGATCTGATGAAGATCTTCGGAGATAGACAGTGGAACTCTTAAATAACGAACAGCAAATGACTCGCGATTACTGCGGTCATTTGTCTATGTTTTGTTAACACAATTTAATGGGAAACCACAACTACACTGGACAGCAAATAAACCGAGCCACCTGCTACCTAGGCACTCTAATTCGATTTTCTCAAAAACTAAAAAACCTACAATTATCAAAGTTGTACCTACAGAAAGTGCGTTTCATGGTGATTAAAATGAAAGGAAACTCATTGGGTTTAATCAATATTTCAGTGTTTATTAAGGATTTTACAAAGAAGAGTCGTTTTCCAGTCGTGACAATCGTTGGTAATGATAAAGTGAAAAAAAAAAATTAAAGCCAAAAACAAAGATAACATTAAAAAAAAGTTTTTGATCAATATTCCGTATTCCCTCCCCTTGCTCGGATAACTGCCAGCATCCTTGTATTCATCGACCTTATGAGCCTGACGATAAAAACTTGAGGAATTGTATTCCACTCCTCTTCAATTGCGATTCGCAGCTCTGGAAGCCTTGTTGGAGCAGGTACCCGGGCTCGAACCCGAAGTTTCAGCTCATCCCATAAGTGTTCTATCGGATTCAAGTCCACAGACAGCTATCAGTATATAGGGTGACTGGTAATTAGTGACCGATACTTAAACACGTGATTGTACTCATGATTACAAACAACTTTCCCAAAGAACCTTTTTTTTATACGTATTCACTTTTTTCACAATAACAACAGTTTGAGATTTGCGCGCGCGTGAGGGCAGTGACCGCCGCGATCAGCTGTTAGCACTGAGGCAAAGGGACCGGTGTAGGCGGCGGGGGAGCGTGAGACGCTACTACTAGTACTACATTTGCCTTTTCCCGAGGTCAGACTATCAGCTGATAAATCGTGCCTACTTTGTTACGGCGCGGCCGTTCTTAGATATTTTGTAGTTATGCGGACATACGTTGCATCTTAAAAGTATTTGTCAAACACGCTGTCTTTAAAAATATTTTTTTAATTTAGCAACAACCAAAACATGTCGGTACCTACACTCCTTAGGTACACCGAAAACGGCACGTGGTACCCGGCCGAGCGGGCTTGCGAGCCGTGGTCTGTACGATACGAGACCGCGTCTAACAGCTGATTGCGGCGGTCACTGCCCTCGCGCGCGCGCGTATTTCAAACTGTTGTTATCGTGATAAAAGTGAATAAGTATAAAAAAAAGTTTCTTTGAGAAAGTTGTTTATAATCATGAGTACAATCACGTGTTTAAGTATCGGTCACTAATTACCAGTCAACCTATATATTCTAAATATTTGTCGTTGCGGGAGTCGAACCAATCACGTTAGCATACACAGCCTTTACGTAAAGCCCATCTTTATTTACATTTTTTTCAGTACTTACCTAACATTTTTAGACAACTAGGTGGTGTACGTAATTGATCAACCTTGCATTTGTTCCCTACATTTCTGAATCGGAGACTGAAAAAGTAAGCCGGCAAAGCAGTCCGTAGATACATACCTAATGTCTTACGTAGACTAATATTAAAGTCATGTTATGTGGAAAAGGTAGACAGATCATGCGGGTCACAGTCTGAATAGTCTTTCTAATTTAGATTTTATCATTCCTTATGCTTAATCAGTCGAAAATATAACGTATTCCGAGAATTTGTGGATGTAAGTTACTTCGGACTGTTAATAGCTGTGTTAAGTTACAATTACAAGTTTACGTGTAACACAGAGTGTGTTAGCCGCTATTAGTGGGCACATTAAGTACAACATTATTACACGTATTTAAAAAAAACTACAGTGAGAACGGGATATTAGATGAGCGTGACTTTAAGTTAAACATTCAAGTATCTAATAATTTGGTGTACCTACCTACCACTTTTAGGCACTTTACTTTAGAAATTTTATTTAAAGCTAGTTACCCACCGTTACTTACCCAGCCGTTTATGAAACCACAACATTTTTAAGCTCATGTGTCGTGCTGCATCAGCTTTTACAAATATGGGTGTAACCATAGGAAACACTTATATGAATGCCTGAAGCGCAGCAACAGTGCATAGGTAAGCGCTCTTGCCTTTTCAACTTTCCGCGCTGAGCCCAGCGTGGAGCACCCAACATTGCGGTTTTATTTGTGCTTTTATTTAGAAGGTATCCCATCTGATGAAAAAGGGTGCTTTTCTACCAAATATGTATGTAGTAACAAGGCGGTGCGCGAGGAGAAAATCCAACAATGGGATCACTTTATTTCCTAGCCAAGCTTAGCGCAACTCTGCACATATTTTGCACCACCCCGGGCGGGGCCAACGTAAGAAGCTAGCTCGGGAAGATTGAGGTATGCAAGTTGGAATGTTGGGACTATGACTGGAAGGGCCAAAGAGTTGGCGGACGTATTAAAAAGAAGACGAATAAATATAGCGTGTTTACAGGAAACTAAGTGGAATGGAACCAAGGCGAGTGAAATTGGTGAAGGATACAAGTTTTTCTATTGTGGAAGTGACGGTAAAAGAAATGGCGTGGGAATAGTATTAGATAGTAAATTGAAAGAAAGCGTGATGTAGGTTAAAAGGATTAATGATTGTTGATTGATAGTTGTGAAAGTTATGATGGACAATGTGATGCTGAATATAGTTAGTGTGTATGCCCCGCAGGTAGGATGTGACGAAAGGGTGAAAGAGAAGTTTTGGGAGGATTTTAATACAACTGTAATGACCATCCCCGTGCATGAGGAATTGATAGTTGGAGGTGATTTTAATGGGCATGTAGGAAGAACGAGGAATTGTTATGAAAGAGTACACGGAGGATGGGGTTATGGGATTCCCAATAACGATGGAGAGACGCTGTTGCAATCCGCTACTGCATTTGATCTACCAGTAGCCAACACTTGGTTCCATTTATAAAAGTGGTAACCACGAGACCCAAATTGACTATTTTCCAGTTATGCGCAACTATATTAAGCACTTCAAGGACTGCAAAGTGCTGCCAGGAGAAGATTTGGTGTCACAGCACAGGCTCCTGGTTATGGTATTAGCGATAAAAACACAGTGTACAAAAAGCAAAGAGCGTCCTCCTCCTAAAATAAAATGTCATATGCTAGAGAAGAATGATTGTGCGAAGGAATTTAGAGAGCGAGTAGTAGACAAAATGATAGAAATGGGAGACATGAATGATCGAAGTGTGAATCAAAGCTGGAATGAGACAGCTGGGTGAATTAGGGATGCAGCGAAGGATATTTTGGGAGAGCCAAAAGGAAGGGGCACAATAGAGAGAGATACATGATGGTGGTCGACAGAAATATACGAAGAGCTGAAGGAAAAAAAATCAAGGAATGACAGAGTGTAGAACTAGAAAGCGTTAGTTTGAAAGCTGAAATAAAGAGCGAGTATGATGCGTTAAATAAAATATCTAAGAAAGCCGTGGCAATAGCAAGAGCAAAACCTCAGGACTAACTGTACGACACACTGGAGAGTTTAGGTGGCCAAAATGTCTGTACCGGCTTGCTAGAGCCAGAACGAGGAAGGCGAAAGATGTTAGTCGGATAAGATGTGTAGGGGATGAAGCTGGAATGCTTCTATCAGAGAATGAAATGATTAAGGATAGAAGGAAGGGCTATTTTGAAAGACTGATGAATGAGGAAAATATCTGGAGTGATGTTGTAGAGAATAAAGCATTAAGCGCGGCATTAAGTCCGCCTTTGTACATTTGTGTTGCATGAAGTTTTAATAAATAAACCAATGGATGAGGGGTTAGTGAGAATGGTCAGTGTAGATGAAGTGAGAATAGCAGTGAATGGAATGAAGAATGGTAAGGCAATTGGTCCAGACGGAATACCAATTGTAGTGTGGAAGTAATTACGGGTAGATGGATGGACGTGGTTAGCTTTGTTCTTCAATAAGTTGTTGCTGGAAGAAGCTATACCTGATGAATGGTGCACCAGTTCGTTGGTGCCCATCTTCAAGAACAAAGCTGATGTGCTGGAGTACAACAACTATAGAGGAATAAAGCTAATGTCACATAGTATGAAAACATGGGTAAAAGTTATTGAAAAGTGGCTGAGAGAAGAGAGTGAAATCTCACAGAACCAGTTCGGTTTTATGCCTGGTCGGGATACAACGGATGCCATTTTCGCTATCCGACAGCTGTGCAAAAAATACAGAGCTGTGCATAAAAACTTGCACATGGTGTTCGTTGACCTCGAAAAGGCATATGACCGGGTGCCTCGAGAGGTTTTGTGGTGGGCCCTTAAGGAGAAAGTAGTGCATCGACTGTAGATCCGACTGATGTACAGTCGATGCAGTACCTAAGTTCGGTCTGCAGTGGGCACCACTGACAGCTTCAGTGTAGCAGTCGATTTACCTCTTCCTGATGATAATGGACGTTCCGACGTCGGACATCCAGAAAGAGGCTCCCTGGTGTATGCTGTGTGCTGATGACATTGTGGTGGTGGAGGTCCAGAGCACATTGGAGACGTGGTGGCAAAGACTGGAGAGTGTTGGCTTAAAATTGAGCAGAACCAAAACAGAATACCTGTTCTGCGATTTCGGCGGTCTCTCCAGTCCTATGTCTGTAGCTCTCACCGGAACGCCTATACCGATCTGCTCTGAATTTCGGTACCTCGGGTCGCTTGTTCAGAGGGATGGCGATATAGACCGAGAAGTAACGCACAAGATCAACTCAGGATGGATGAAATGGCGACAGGTCACTGGAACAACTTGCGACTGACCATTTAACTTGAGGGGCATCCCCCTCAAGTTAAAGGGGAATTTTATAACTCCGTGATAACACCTGTCGTACTGTATGGATCAGAATGTTGAGCTGTGAAAAAGACGGATGAAAAAAGATTGCAGTGTACAGTGTGGAGTAACGAGAATGGATAAAGTGAGAAATGAGTATATTAGAGGTAGTTTAAAAATGGCGCCAGTGACAGAAAAGTTGAAAGGGAAACGCTTATCTTGGTATGGTCATGTGAAAAGGAGGGATGAAACACATGTAACTAAAAGAGTTATGAAAATGAGGGTGGATGGAGAGGAGAGGGAGGCCAAAGAAAAGATGAATGGATTGTGAGAGGAGTGATATGAAAGAAAAGGGCGATAGTGATAGCGTGACGGCTGACAGGACAGAACGGAAGAAAAAAACGTGTTGCGCCGACCCCAAGTAACATGGGATAAGGGCAGGAAGATGATGATGCTTAGCGCAACTCTGCTGGAAAAGGGCTAGGAGGTATTCTTATATACAAAGTACAATCCACTTCCAAAACGAGCGAAAGCGCCAAAGTCTTGAGCATCGACGCCAAGTTGCTAGTCTGTCGATTTTTTATTGGTTACTTTTTGGGGAGTGTGCGTCGGAAATGCATAGTTTAATACCACCAAGCCCGTTCCATCATCGAATTACTAGACGTACGGCAGTGCGCCACCGGTACATGGTGGACATCCCACCCACACGCTCAAAACGTTTTGGGAACACAGTCATTGTGCGTAGGTACAGCTAAGGAGTGGAATTCCCTGACACAGTCTGTGCTTTCTGATAGCTACAACCTGGGAGTCTTCAGAGTCAAGAGTGAATAGGTTACTTCTAAGCAAGCGTGCTCCATCTTCGACCACATCATCGCTTACCATCAGGTGAGATAGTGGACAAACGCGAGCCTATTAATTATAAAAAAAGGAAAATAATTTTAATTTTAAAAGTCAGTGTTTCTCGTTTTGCTTTTTGTTTGTTATAGTGCTTCCGCAGCCGGCGCCGTGACCCGAAATTGCAGTCGGCGCTGAATTTGAAAAAAAAAAACAATTAAATGGAGTTTGCAAAAAAAGTCTTTTAGGCCACACACAATAAAAAAAATACTGTTCTTTGCATAAAAATCTTCAAAAACTAGTCCCAAAAAATCCAAAAAGTAAACGTGCGCAAGCTAGATTTGAACATTCAGCCTAACAAGCTTACGTATCAGTTGATTTTACCAATTGTCTAAGCTCACATTTAACGAAACTGTTGAAATAGGGAGGCGTAGTTTGCCAACGACGGTCGTAAGTAAGGAAAGCCGATGACCTGTCCGTGTCTGGGTGCTCTAAGTTTCCGAGCTCACTTCGCTAGCTCTTGGACTAAATACTAAAAAAAAAAAGAAGAAAAGTACTGCCGGTTCCAACGACGTTATTTTTCGGTTCCGCCACCGGCTGTGGAGGCACTCCTTTTTTATTTGGAAGACGATTGTATTTTTGTAAGCGTGCAGCTAAAGACTAAACTAAAAATTAAACGTAAACAGTGACTGAACTCAGAAGGCCAGAACTATTGCGCTTAAGGTCACAAGAACAGCGTGGGCTAGTACAGGTAGGCTTAATACCACAGATAAGGTAGTTCCTAAGTTCCTACCTACTTTCGATGGGTGTCAAAGAAAAATATTAATGCACATAATACTCGTAACACCGCATAAGTAGAAAATAATATAAATGACAAAATAACAACTAAATCTGTAGATATGATTAATATCTATAACTGTAAGTTCCACGAGTGTCCCGCACATTTGCACGAATTTGCATAACGAGTTACGAATAAAACTGAAAATCTCTTGTTAGAAATGTTCACAAACAAGTGTCTAAATATCGTATTATTTAGTTAGTAGGTAATCGAATATTTTTGTTGAAAGTCCAATACCTATACGGGTTTTGTTGGCACACGTGAAGTATGGAATAACGCATGCCATTGCCAAAGTGGTAGTAGTAGGTATATGGTAAGCGGTAAGGCGGTAACACACACTGGAGCTTGCGTGTTGGTACCGTCAGTGTGGAGGGCTCACGCGCAGACATTGGTTCGGTCCCCTGTCGGTGAATTTCTCGCGCTTTTGGACGAAAATATTTATACATAAGTGGAAAATTAAATGTTACATGTGGAGAATTTAAATTGATACAGTAAGTGTAATGGATCTTCCTTTATTATATTTTTGTTTAAAATTGCAGTGAATCAATTTTTATAAGACTCTTTAACTTTTTCAGTCATTTTTATCCATCCTTTCAATAACAATGTTTATACGTAAATAATTAACTTTTTAGTCATAGCTACATAGTTGTGGTTAATAATAATACCTCTAGGTAGGCCTAGATAATAGTAATTCATAGCTAACCTATTATTTTATTTTTCTCAAAGGAAAGGGTCTTTGCAGCCGATAGTCCTGAATATGGGCGGTCAACGTCCTTATATTTTAATATCGATTTATTAAAATCAAATAAAAATTTATATTTCAATGTTTTAAAGATGTTTAACAAAGCAATGGTCCATGTTTGAAGACATCCGGTAAATCGCATGTTGTTTTATGCGTGTATGGTAGAGAGCTATAATTTTCTGAAATAGTACCTAAATCTAAAGTGGATAGGCATGTCTACAATAGATTGGTGAAGAGATTATTTTTTTTTTCCTGTGTTAATATGACTGTCACAACCTTCATTACGTGTAAGGTACCTTTGTCAATATTGGAAGAATCTCAAAATGCTCTTAGCCATGTCCTACTACTAAATAGTAATATCTAACTATGTATTTAGTTCAATGCTTCTTCGCGAAGGATAATGTGTGCGACGGGATTTTCCTTAGGGAAAAATGACAAACTTCCGTATCTATAAATTTTCATCCCCTATTTCTGGGTTAAAATGTACGCTTCTGGAGTCGAGAAGTCTATTCAATTTTGCAGAAGAGTTCCTTATCTAAAGAAAGTGAGCACTTATAAAGAGTAGGTATTCTATCTACTCAAAATGATTTTTGAAAAGTCATCTCCTTAAAGTGTAACATATGGGATGAAAATTTGTTTCGAGAACCGCGATTTAGGCAGTGCGTTGTTTGTCACTGCTGGACTTTTTAAAGGAATAGGTGACACGTATTTCTTTGCCAAAGCAATAAAAAATTACAAAGATAAAACGGATCAAATTTCAGGAGTGGGGGCTCGCTAGGTCACTTTGTGGTAAAAAGTGTCGCTCACTGTAACGTCACGCGAAATTTCAACGCTCTGTATCGGCCTAAATGTTTGTTTATTTTGGACTAGAATTACAAAGCTCGACCAAATCAGAATAAGTACTTACGACGGGCTAGTCTAGTCGTGTTGAAGATTGAACTTTAGATCAAACATAAATACTCGTAAATCAATGTTTATATTTGAGTCCAATAACTTATATAGTGTTTGCAGTGACTCAATTGGAAAGTAAGAACTAGAATATTAAAACTAAAAAGCAAAGCTATCTCACTCTGCGCCTATGTTATTTATTACAAAATACTTTTCATTTTCGAAAAATCTTTTTTTTTTAAATTTGGTTTTGGCACAAACTGCTAAGTAAAAACTGTTACTTTGCCTCATTGATTAAGCACCTAGCTTTGCTAAATTGAGCATTGGTGAAGTCAGAGCAGTAGATAAAAAATAAAACAAAAATAGGCGAGAAAAACTTTTTTGTCTCCTCTTGGGAAAAAGGGTTTATTTTTTGTGGGAAGATATGTATGTTTGTATAATTGCCATTACGACTTAGGTAGTATATTGATAAAATAATTACTTTGACCCTAGTTGTTATCTACGATTTCATTGGCATTTGGCATTCAAGCTTTGGACAGGGCATCGGAACTGTTTCTTTTTACAGGGGTTACCTCGAAACCAATATAGAACTGTAGATCAAACATAAATAAATCACTGTTTATATTTGAGTCCAATAACTTATATAGTGTTTGCAGTGACTCAAGTGGGAAGTAAGAACTAGAATATTAAAACTAAAAAAGCTAAGAGAGATAAGTATTTTGTAATAAATAACATAGGCGCAGAATGAGACAGATTCTGCGCCTATGTTATTTATTACAAAATACTTTTAATTTTCGCAAAATCTTTTTTTTTTTGGTTTTGGCACAAAACCAAATAAAAAAAAAACTGTTACTTTGCCTCACTGATTAAGCACCTAGCTTCGCCAAATTGAGCATTGATGAAGTCTGAGCAGTAGATGAAAAATAAAACAAAAATAGGCAAGAAGAATTTTCTTGAATTCCACATTTTTCTACCTTTTCTGTCTCCTCTTGGGAAAAATAGTTTATTTTTTGTGGGAAGATATGTATGTTTGTATAGTTGCCATTACAATTTAAGTAGTATACTGATAAAATAATTACTTTGACCCTAGTTGTTACCTACGACTTCATTGGCATATAAGCTTTGGACAGGGCATCGGAACTGTTTCTTCTCATACGGGTTACCTCGTAACCTATGTAGAAAAAAAGTGCTGCACCCACGAAATGCATTTAGAAGCTGTATCTATGCCTATTTTAACTCATTTCCTGTAGATTGTGTTAATAAGGCATCTCAAAACTCTAACTAAGGAGCACATTATGAGAAACAGGAAGGTATTCTTTTTCTGTAACTTGAACTTCGCTTGTTCGGTTTTAAAAACTTTTCTGTTGTAAAACATTTTCTACTTTTACTGGCCGTAGAATTCTAAAACGCAAGAGTATCGGTCATGCCTACATTTCCCTTCTGTGAGAAATGATACTCGTAAAGTCATAATTTCCGGTTACTGCAAACCTGAAATATTAGTCATACATATCCCAACAGATAACAATAGGCGTCGTGACAAGTGGGACAAGAAAGAGGCTTGCAATGTTTCATGGATCACGGGTTATTTATCTTAATCTTAAAATACCTTCACGAGTTAATTGATATCGGCAAATCGGTAATTAACGTTACAATACGACAGCATCGATAGCATGTGTATTCTGGTTACTGGAATATGCTGTAGATAATTGATAATGTACTAGAAACTAATCTGACCCTAGCTTTCTATTTTTGTTAGTAAGTTATTTGGATAGAGCAGTTTTGACGCTATTGTTATAGACGTATTTTTACAGTCTCTTACTATACGCAGGTGGTAAGTCTGCCGGAGCTGTTTACAGCGTGGCAAACTCGGATACAACATTAAATTAAGATATAGGAAACGAAAATTGACATTTGACATATTTGTTCATGATTATATTATTCAGGCTTCGCAATTTTGTATGGATAACTATAGATACCCAATCTTCACTTGCAGTCTAAAAATGCGCTAGCTTTTTGCCTTTCTTAAACTTTATTGGGTACAAAATATTTTGCTTTTAGATTGACCACGAGACGACACGTCTCTGTAGATAAGCCCACAGAAAAAGCCAGGATCTGGCGAATCTAGTGAGTTTGCGGGTGCATTGATTGGTTACCCAAAAACAAATCCTACTAATATTATAAATAATATCTATATAGCTTATAAATCAGAATAACATATTATATTTAGGCTATAATTTATAATGGAATCAGTACTAATGCCACGCGGGCGAAGCCACTGGCAGAAACTAGAACTCAACCACATTGCTGTCATCTGGGCAAGCCGGAAATGTGCCCAGAAGACTGGCAGCATTGCCACGTTAAATGGCAATACGAATTCTTGGGCGAAGAACGAGCCAGCCCTCTGGTCACGCATATTTTCAATCAGTCGTCGAGAAATATCTTTGAAAAGATGACGTGTCTTGACGTGTGTTGTGTGATGACCCCATGACAATCTCTTCTCTATCTCTCTACATAGTATAAATCAAAGTCGATTTCCGTGTCTGTCTGTTTCTCTGTTGCGTGGCCGGGGCGGGTCACTAGTTGTTCATAAAAATTTGGTCGAATTTCAATTCACATTGGAACTTAAGAATAAGGTAGATAGGTGGTTAGGTTTTAAGACCATAACCACTGGGTAATGGTTTTTAAACCTATCCACTACCTATACCTAAATATTAGCCTCAAAACGAAACGGAGGCAAAAAAAAAATTGAAAAAAAAAAAAAAATTGGGTGGAGCGGGAGGGCTTGTCAGACTCTTACTGAATAAAACCCACCTGCGTCCCTTTTTTTTTTTTTTTTTTTTTTGGGGGGTGGGAAATCATCCTATGACTTCTTCCGCTCTAGGGTGGAGCGGAAGGGCGTGTCAGACTCTTACTGACTAAAACTCACCCCTGTTCCTCCCTGCCTCGAGTGCCCAGGGGTGAGGTAACTCTTTCGAATTTATCCTCCACCCCCGGGCAGGCATCGGCCGTGGCAGGCCCCTTCCCTTTGCTGACAACTCTTTGAGGCGCGCGTGGAACACTACGCGCCGTCGACTCTCGGGCCTGGTGCTGATCGGACGGCGAGTTACCCACTACTCGCCGTCCGCAGGCCCGGGTCTACGGTGGCCGGAGATCGTCTCGCGGCGCCCGAACCCCCTGGCGTCTGATGCGGCGGCTGCGGCTGGAGGCGCTAGGGCGACTCGGCTGTTGTCGAGTCTCCCTAACGTATGCCGCCTCCCTCTTCGCGAGCATTACTGCTTCGCAGAAGGAGGAGACGGCTTCCCATTCCCTCTCGCCCCGTACCATGGCCTGAACCAGGGCACGGCGCGAGAGGTCGCTGCCGCCTATCGCATCCACGAGGACACGGCGGTGCTATGCCCAAGCGGGGCAAACCTCCACCGTATGCTCCACCGTGTCCTCTGGGCGATCCTCGCAATGGAAACACCCGGGGGTCACCTCCGCCTTGATCCGACACAGGTACTTACCGAAACAGCCGTGTCCGGTGAGCACCTGCGTCAGGCGGAAGGTGAGGGCGCCGTGACGCCTCTCCAGCCACTCCTCAAAGAGGGGACCCGTGTCCCTTCAGTTGCTGTGCCAGGGGCCGTAGTGTCCCGTAGTGACTCTTTTAAACTCACCCGCGACGCGGTTTTTAGCCTAAGGCCAAGGGAACAATAAAGGAGCTCCGCGTGAATCGTGTATTAGTATTTAAACTGTAGTGCTACAGATTTTAACACCTAATCGTGGACTTGATCTCGACAGCCATGTGGTAAACCAACAAATCAGTAAGCTCACACTCACACCTACTTAATTTGGCATTAAATACTAGGTCAATCTGCTTCTTACAATTTAATTGATCTTGTAAATTTACTATGTTTGGTGCGAAACGTTAAAAGTAAGTAGGTTGTGGATAAATTCGAAACAGACTTACCGCGCCCCTGGGCATTCAGGGCAGGAAAGGAACAGGGGTGGGTTTTAGTCAGTAAGAGTGTGACACGCCTTCTCGCTCCACCCTAGAGCGGGAGATGTCATTGGATGATTTCTCACCCCACAAAAAAAAGTAGGTAGGTACGTAACGCATTGGTAGTTACTGCTAATGAATTAATTGAATGGATAGGCTTTTATACAAATAAAACATTGCATACCAGTTTCAATTGGTCACTTAAATAACGACGTTTTAGGTTAAGTATAACTGACAAGAAGTCAGACGTAGGAAGTGTATAGGTTGGCGAGATGATGCTTCCAATTTTCTTCTTGTTTGATTAGACCTATTTGCTCTACACTTTCACGAGTGGTGCTACTTTAAAAACGTTGACCTGGTCGGGTGTGTTTGGTTAATTTAGCCTTTACTGGCGTGTGAGACATCGGGCGTGCATGTCACTGCTACAGCACAGATACCCAGCAGAGGCATCTATTTGCACGATCGGCGAGAAATTAAAAGTGTGCCACAAACATAGCGTGTTTGCAGACGTCCGAGTTTGGTTCCGTGCTCACCGGCTCACTGTTCAAGCCCCATCCAAATTACCTACTAGAGAATTGCGTGAAAGAAATTCTTAAATTATTTCTTTAATCCATTTTGTTACGGTGTTTTCACAGGCTATTATCAAGTGTGTTGTGGGTGCGATTTGATTGTTCTATTATACATTTAATGTTTGAAGTACTGTTCATATCACTGCGCTTCTGCAACTTTTTATGTTACAATTAATATTTAAACCTTCCTAAAATATTATATTTATTGTATACCTACAAGTTAAATGATGAAGTTAGCGCTAAACATCTAGTAATTTATTATTAAGGAATAAAGTATAATTGTTAATGGATTTCTCTTTCATTGATATTTCAGATGTGTGAATGGCTCTCGCACGGGGAGTGGTGCGATGTGAAGCTCGTGTGCGGCGGGCGCGCATTCAGCGCACACCGCGCCGTGCTCGCCAGCGTCAGCACTTTCCTCAGAGTAAGTAAACACTACCCATCGTCGTAGTCCTGTTAATTTTTTTATCAAATTAATGGTACAATGATTAATTAGTGACGTTTTCTTACAGCGTCTTCTCCTATCTTGTCCCACAGATGAGTCGCCGACATTTATCGTTTTACCAGATTTTGACCTCGAGGCTATGTCGTCTGTGCTTTATTACATTTATAATGGAGAAGTCATTATACAAAAAGATAAAATTGAAATGTTTCTAGACATTATAAAAGCTATGCAAATATTTGTTGACAGTCAATATTTGCCGCAAATGTCGGATACATTAGAGTATAATAATTTCGATTTAAGTTTTCACTTTGAAACGGATTTGTCAAAAAGGAATGTATTTACTTTAGGATTTGAAGGCTGTAGAGATCAACGATACATAAATATCAAGAAAGGCAAAGAAATCCAGGATGTATTACAGTATTCAGTTAGCAGCGAAGATTGCAAAGATAAGTTGGTACGTAGTCAGAATCCAAGTGGAGAGCGTAAGTCTTCTTTAGGAAATCTGAAATCGCCGTATAGAGACCGACAAAGGAACTCTTTTCTACGTGATTTATTTATCGAGACATATCCTCGAAACGGTAATGTTAACGGTCTGACGGCAGGCGTGCTAGCAATATCAAATGAATGCTATCGTGCTCCGGCATCTGTGCTGTTGACGAATGCAAATGGCAAACATCTCAGCGCCGACGGTTCACTCTTAGGACCATATAAAAAAACGAGAGAGCACATCAGTCATTCGCCTACAGTATTTCACCTTCGTCAGCAGCAGCGATGCACTCGAGATGAACCAGATTACGGTGAAACCAACAAAACGTTGTATGACCAATCTTGTCTAGAAGTTTGTTCGGCTGAGAAAAGTAATAAGAGACATGCCTTAGATACTGACACAAATAATTTACCGATGAATGTATTAATGAACCATGTTCCAATGTCAGCAAATCCTTTACTTCAGCTGGGGCTATCTGAACAGATTTTGTCAAGATTTTATGTTCCTTCCCTGGACTTTAGTGTCGCACCATCAGTGTTCGATTCGATGAAACCAATGCCAGTTCATAGGAATAGATCCATCATTGACAATACAAGTGAAGAAAGCAGGAAAGAAATAGACGTGACAACATCTGCTAGAGTAACTATTTTAAACCATGTATTAGAGAGTCCGTGGAGCCCTCGAATGCCGAACAATTACAAACCATTTCGTAGAAAAACTGAAGCTCCTTTAAAGTCACAATCGTCCAAACAAAAAGTAAGTACCTCATTTTATGTTCGTGTTTTATGGAGAACGACATTAATTTGATAGATTTCTAACAAACTTTTAATTTTCAGATTGTAAATGAAAATAGTATTGTTAACGATAGCAATAACAATGTTCCGAAGTCTAATCTATTATCAATTACGGATGCTGTCAGCGAAGCGATACCTGCCTGTAGTGTCTCGGAAAAAATGACAACAGTTTCATGTGAATCAAACACCCGGAGAGATGACTTCAAGTGCACTATTTGCAATCAGGTAAACCTAAACTATTATTAGCTGTTGGCTGGTTCTGATCTTTAGCGACTATAAGAGCGATCATTATAAACAAAATTATCATGTTTCAAATGCCAGTGGTAATTGTAGATGGCAAAAAGGAAACAGAACGGCGGCGGCGATGATCCACAACCTTGTGGTGAATCTAGTTCCTGGGATTATGGCGTTAGGCAAAACAGCTCTCACGTGCGCGATATGAAAAGTGGCGTAATAGCATATATTATGAATAGGTGGCTTCGTGCATGCATTGCAGTTACGTTACAATAGAATTGAGAATATTTTGAGGGTTGTTTTACATCGAACACGTTGACTTAAAGCAATATCGATAGCTTTCACCACGCTGAGTGGAAATGTTTTACGCTAAAATGCATTTATATTCATGTAGTCGTTTGCATTCGCGGTTCAAATGCTACGTCCACTAAGCTGTTATTTCTCGGTCTATAGTAAAGTGCCTGAAGTTGGGATGCCTGTATAAACAATATATTTACATCTTATGTATTATTTTATAGTTGTTTTATGTTATTTGTTATATGTGAAGTCACGTAACTAACTTGTAATGTTTCTTCGTAAGCACATAAATTATTGAAATTCCCATTATTCTGAAGAAAATGGTTTACTTGGACGAGCCAAAGTTTTGAACTATAACTTACATATAAATGAATATCCAAGAAGGTAAGTGTGTATATCTTCCTCAGAGAAGAAAAAAGGGTAAAGAGTAAATCTAGCAACGTCGAAACGTAAGTGTTGAACTGTCGAAACTACATAGAACCAAATAATGACGTAGTGTCCGGTCAAAATAGACATTCAAGGTTACAATAATTCGCATAGAGCTGAAAATTTGTAAGAATGTTCAGAAAACCATTATTTACAAATGAAATATGAAAAGTCCCCATCGATCCCACTTCTGCAAAAAAAAAAAAATCAATATCAAAGTTCGAAAAAATGGGTTTTATGCATTTTTCAGAAAAACGGTTAGTTTTATCATAAAAGTAGATCAGTAAAAAACTGTAGAGCATTTAATTGTCTATAAAAATGGTTGGTATGATTTTTCCTAAGAATTACCGTTTTTGTGACATAGCGATTTAAAAAGTTGAAAACCTCGTTTTCTCCATAATATGCACGATTCCGCTCCACCTGTGTGTACGTTTTGTACTTGGTGCGTTGTTTTAATGTGGTTTATCTGCTAGGCCTATTCCATGATCTATGGAGGTCCTGTTTAGTTAAATAATATTGTATTAGACATTTTTATAAAATGGGTCACTTTGAGCTGTGATAACTTCCGATTGACATGGAGTTATAAGTTCAAATAAACTTTTTTTAAAAGGCATGTTATTCCTTTTTAGAAATAAGTTACTCATTAGTTTCTTTGCGTTTTGTTGTTGTTGATCCCATTATAACTCGATTTCTATTTACTTAAAACTACCTCGTATAATTATAATGGGTAATTTTGGCACCTTGTATAACAATCTGCTATTAACTAAACAGGATATTCACAGATCGTGGAAAAAACCTACCGAACAAACCAGGTGGCCTGGAATCGTGCATATTATGGAGAAAACAAGGTTTTCAACTTATTAAATCGCTATATCTCAAAAATGGTAATTCTTAGGCAAAACTGTAAGAACAATTTTTATAGATTAGCTGACCCGACAGACGTCGTCCTGTCTTAGCTATAAACTGTCGAACGCGCGAAGTTTTCTGAAATTTCCTAATTTTCCGCGCAACTTTCTTAATTTTTTCTTTCATTAAAACCTTCTCCTGATATACAAACACAACAAAAAAAGAATTGGCGAAGTCGGTCTAACGCGTGAACGACGCGTGATGCCGTGACCAAGGAAATAGGGGTTCATTTTTATATAAATATCTAGATAAAATGTCTGATCTACTTTTATGATAGAACTTACCGTTTGGCGCAAAAATGCAAAGAAAAAAACATTTCTAGACACTATGACTTCGAATATTTTTTTTGCAGATGTGGGATCGATGAGGACTTTATATATTTCATTTATAATTGTGTTCTAAACATTCGTACAAATTTTTAACTCTATGCAAATTATTGTAACCTTGCCACTATTTTTCAAGCTAACTTGACCGGACTATAGGCACTCAAGTTTCAAGTTCCATCAAATCTGCAAAGTAAATATCTAATTCGATTACTGTTTTGGTAAGTAAAATAATGTCATGTTTCTTTGAATGACACCCACATTTCTTTAAGAGGCCGTACACGAAATTTTGGCCGATTTCACTGATTTACGTCATTTTACAGATGTGATTTTACAGTTAAAATAATGCATTTGTATAAGTTTTAATGCAAAACATGAAAGATCATTTCAATTATGATTTAATGAATGAGCTAGATTCGAAGCTTGCGTTGCGTATTATAAGTCGGGATTAAGGGTTGTTTTAAAAGATTTTTATTGCCAAATTTTTGTAATTGTTACATTTTTTTCTCAAGAAATAGATTAATGGTGAACTGAAATTAATTTTTTGCTGTTTTAATTTTATGAACGAGAGTTCAAAATAGCCAAAATCAAAAGCAATTCTTTGCCCATTTTCTCTAATATTTTACTAAGTTAAATATTTTTTTACTCAAAATTTTTATATAAAAATGGTAAAAAGTGATTCTTACATTATATAGACGTCTTTTGCAACAATAAATTCTAATTTTTTCATACCGTTTAGACGTCAAAACGATTCATAATTATGTGATATTCCATACAGGAAAAAATCCACAAAACCGTCGTCGGTTTGTGGTCGATTAATCGTAATTGAGATAGACTCATGATAGCACAAGTTTAAACCTTAGTGGTTTTTGGTTACTATTTAATGTATAATATTGTATTTTTTGTTTATATGATAAATAAATTAAAAAAATATATATATAATAAATAAATAGCTCATACATTAGATCATAATTGAAATGATCTTTCATGTTGTGCATTAAAACTTTTAAAAATACATTATTTTAACTGTAACATCACGCCTGTAAAATCACGTGAATCAGCGATATCGGCAAAATTTCGTGTACTTAAACGATTTAGAAAACAACCTTTATGTTTGACTCTGATCAAGGAGCCCATTTATCGGTTCTTAATCATCACCATCATTCTCTAGCCATTCTATTGAGATTCGGCGCAACATATCATCTTCTTCTATACTTTCTATTAGTCGTCAAAATCAAAAGTCATTTATTTAAACTAGGCTGAGAGCCAGCACGTTTTGAACGTCAAAGTTCTACATAAAGACATTCCCCTAAAAACGCCCGCTCGTCACCACTTCCCAGTGTTTTAGCTGTGAAGAAGAAGTGGCGCAATAAACTCCCCAGTAACACGTCTGTCTGTTAGTTTGAAGAACTTGAATCTATATAATTGTATGCAACATATGTAAAACAGACAAATAAAAATATATAGTCTAAAATTAAATCATAAAATTAAACTATCCGCAACTTGTTAGCTAGCAAGCACACTCCATTATGCCATCAAAAACAGAAAAAAACTCAAGCATAAACATTAAACCAAATTAAATAAGCCTTACATAACTGGCATGGCGCTCACACGTGCAACGGTAGAATTTATCGATAGGGCTGTGATTAACTAGGACGTCATCACAACAATCACCCCCTTTCTAGACACATCATCGTCGGTTCCTACATGGTGATTAAATGTCTTCACCTACCATTTCCAGGTGTTTACAAGTAGCGATTTCCTGGCGGTACACATGCGGCGCCATTCGGCGACGGCGCGGTACTCATGCGGTGAGTGCGGCAAGACGTTCTCCCAGCTGCGCAACTTTAAGTACCACATGTCCATCCACCGCGGCACCCGCGAGTTCGCCGCCACCTGTACCGTGTGTGGCAAGTACTTCAACGACCGAGGATATCTCAGCAGCCACATGAAAATCCATCGGTGAGATATTATTGTTACTCTTTCTGATATTCAAGTTTCCGTTCGGGCTTGGCAGCTGTAACTGCTGTAACCTCACAGTAGCAAGTCAGCTACTGACAAAACTTATGGAGTAAGACCCTAGAGCCACTTGACATTACCTACTTAATTTCTGATAACAAAATGTTTGGGATTGTGTAGTGGTAGAGTTAGTATCAGCACCAGGCCCGAGAGTCGACGGCGCGTAGTGTTCAAAGATTTGTCAGCAAAAGATGACGGGGTCCGTCATGGCCGATGCCTGCCCAGGGGTTGTGGATAAATTCGAAACAGAGTTCACGCGCCCCTGGGCACTCAGGACAGGGAAGGAACAGGGGTGGGTTTTAGTCAGTAAGAGTCTGACACGCCCTCCCGCTCCATCCAGAGCGGGAGATGTCATTGAATGATTTCACACCCCAAAAAAAAATGTACTTTGAATGCACGCATACCTGCTAACGTGGGTCGACGCCCAATTTTTTTTGCTTCAGTTGAGTTACTCGTAATTTTTTAAAAACTAAAGAGGGTTTTTGCACACTCCCAAATCATGGCTGACGACGGGTATGCAGACGATAATAATGTTGCTGAGAGATAATTTGTACAACGCACGAGCTAGTGGGTCACAGATCCAGTCTCTCAGAGGCTATGGTAGAGCGCTTCAATTTATCCTTGGAGGCAGTCTCTGAATGGGGCAATACCTATTTGGTCAAGTTCAATGTTCCTAAAAGCTTACGTCAAGTTGGCACCACGAAAGGCATGGTTAAACTGACTATTATAACTTTTTTACCTTAACACCATGTTTAATGAGGGTGTTTGAGCCTAAAAAACCTTGCAAATATCATCTGTTTAATACGTTCTGCTTTTTGTTTTCAGGAACCGTAAAGAGTACAAGTGCAGTCTCTGCCCCAAGTCGTTCAACCAACGCGTTGCATACAACATGCATGTGAGGATCCACACAGGTAAATTGATAATGTTGCGAAATTTTTCAGAAGGCTTAATATCCTTGGTTATCTTCGTTGTATCCCGATCTATCTTGTCTTCAACCTACCACAGTAACGACACTAAAAGTTCTGATTAGCTAATTAATTTGCCACCTTCTAAGCTCTTTAAAAAATAATCCTTGAATCAACAACATTTTTCTTCTGGAATATATAAAACTGGCACTTCACCCACGACAACGTCCGCGTGGATTTAAAAAATTTATAGCTATGACACTCACAAATAACATAGCTTTCTATTGGTAAAAGAATTTTCAAAATCGGTTCGGTAGATGCAGAGATTACCCTCTGCAACCTAACAAACTTTACCTCTTTATAATATTAGTATAGATATAGTAAATAGGTGTTTATAATGAAACAAGAAAACTATGTGATAGCCTGTGTGAGTGATCACTGGTGCCGAGACCAAGTACACATTAAATTAGTTACATAGTGCTAAGTTTGCACTTTCGCGAACGTGCGCAATTTCTAGATCCCTCAAATAGAGCTACAGTTTCTTATTACAAAGGTTGTCATACAAATCCAATTTGATTCAATTCTTTAATTGTAAGCTTAACTATTAATTCCAGGTAGTCAATGTTTTGAATTCGCCAAATTATTTTTTTGATGACATGGAAATATTTTATTAGGTTTGCGTCTTTTTTTTTGTAAAGTGGGATGTCATTCAATGACTTCACCCGCTCTAGGTGGAGCGGTAGGGTGAGTCAGACTTTTACTGACTAAAACCTGCCCTTATCCCTTAAGTTGCCTCTGTGCCAAGGGGCGGTAACTTTATTTCGAATTTACATATTTATAAATATATATTTTATTGAGTTTGCGTATTGAAGGTTAAGTTTGGCTTGGATTCCATAATTCCACTTAACACTACTGAGACCTTCTTGAGACGACAAGATTCGACTCTACATTCTGTTCTATGATTTACATTATCCAATGTTCTTTCTGTTTCACGCACAACTGATCGATTGGGAGTCTAAGTGCGGCAAATAGAATCCCTGTACCACTGTAGTAGTCGTACCCTTTTTTTTTTCATACTTTCAGGTGTAAAGCCCCACGTGTGCGAGGAGTGCGGCAAGGCGTTCTCCCGCAAGATGTTGCTGAAGCAGCACCAGCGCACGCACTCGGGTGAGCGCCCGTATGCGTGCCCGCACTGCGACAAGCGGTTCGCAGACCGCTCTAACATGACGCTACACTTGCGGCTACATACTGGTGAGTTACACAAGATGTTGCTGAAGCAGCACCAGCGCACGCACTCGGGTGAGCGCCCGTATGCGTGCCCGCACTGCGACAAGCGGTTCGCAGACCGCTCTAACATGACGCTACACTTGCGGCTACATACTGGTGAGTTACACAAGATGTTGCTGAAGCAGCACCAGCGCACGCACTCGGGTGAGCGCCCGTATGCGTGCCCGCACTGCGACAAGCGGTTCGCAGACCGCTCTAACATGACGCTACACTTGCGGCTACATACTGGTGAGTTACACAAGATGTTGCTGAAGCAGCACCAGCGCACGCACTCGGGTGAGCGCCCGTATGCGTGCCCGCACTGCGACAAGCGGTTCGCAGACCGCTCTAACATGACGCTACACTTGCGGCTACATACTGGTGAGTTACACAAGATGTTGCTGAAGCAGCACCAGCGCATGCACTCGGGTGAGCGCCCGTATGCGTGCCCGCACTGCGACAAGCGGTTCGCAGACCGCTCTAACATGACGCTACACTTGCGGCTACATACTGGTGAGTTACACAAGATGTTGCTGAAGCAGCACCAGCGCACGCATTTGGGCGAACGGCCGTATAACGACGGCGCGTTGTGCTCGAACTTTAATTTCAGAAGTCGGTGTCAAATAACGAAGAAACAAAACTAGAAACACCAAATTCCGAAATTAAGATTATTTTGCATTCTATTTCGTGTTTTTTTTTATGGAAGTCGGTTGAATTTTTTGCTGAAAAAGTTTTTTATTCATAATCCTATCATTTGAAGTATTTGAACCTAGTTGATACGATGCATTTTCTACCAGAGGCCTAATATGTAGACTGTAAAACGACTATGATTTTATATTATAGGAGTCAAGCCATTTTCCTGCACGCTGTGCCCGAAGTCTTTCACAAAGAAGCACCACTTGAAGTCGCACCTGAACTTCCACACGGGCTCGAAGCCGTACTCATGTCCTCGCTGCAAGCTGGCCTTCACCCAGTCCTCGAACATGAGGACGCATCTCAAGAAGTGTCGCGCACCTGAACCTGCGGCCAGTGAGACTCCGGCGCAAACCGGAGATGTGACGATGCAGGCGTAGGTAGTAAAGTGACGAGGAGATTTTGTTGTATCGAAAAATAAACATAACTTGCCCATACTTTTATTTATCCTTATTCTACATAACTATGTTACCAGTACATTTCCACTTAAATAAATAAACAAATAACACTTACACACATACACACACCATCACTCTCACATACACGCACACACACACACTATCACTCTCACATACACGCACACACACACACTCACCCCTATATTTTAATAATAATACATAAGCGATGCCATTATTTTTCAATTTTTTTCATTACTGAGCCCTATTTAATTTATCTGACAATGCGAAATTTTGTCAAAAAATAACATAATTGTCACATTTTCGTAACAGGCAGAAAATGAATGAAACTTACAAAAAATTCAGAATGTCACATGTTACGACTTAACAGTCGTAACCCTGTAAGGTCTGCCCAGGGGTTGAGGATAAATTCGAAACAGAGTTACCTCGCCCCTGGGCGCTCAGGGCATGGAAAGAACAGGGGTGGGTTTTATTCAGTAAGAGTCTGACACGCCCTTCCGCTCCACCCAGAGCGGGAGATGTCATTGGATGATTTCCAACCCCACAAAAAAAAAGCCCTGCCAGGTAACCCTGGCGCCTGTCGGTCTTTTTAAGTAGGTCCCAGTGTGTTCCGTAAGTATTTCAAGGTCACTACGCTTACGAAACGCTAGTCCTGGCGCAGGGGTGGTCGCACGAGGCGGCGGCCGACCGTATGACACGCGGGGTTGCGATAGTCGTGGAGAGGATCGGCAGCTGGGACTCGAGGTGACATTGCACAAGTCCGAGGCCATGTTTTCATGGTCCTCGGAACGCGCCACCAGCGGGTTCCCAGATCCGGTAGGAAGGGTTCACATTGGCGTCGAGGGGACGATGAAGTACCTGGGACTCGTCCTCGACAGCCGGTAGAACTTCGTCGAGCACTTCCGAGGTTTGGCTCCCAGACTGGACAACGCCGAGGCCGCTTTGAGGCGGTTCCAGCCCAATCTTGCGGGGCCAAACGCCTCCTGCCGGAGGCTCTATGCGGAGATCGTGCGGTCCATGGCCCTTTACGGGGCACCGGTGTGGGCGCGTTCATTGAGGCAGCGATCAGCTTGCCAGATGAACGCGTCCCAAAGGGTCATGGCGATCCGTATGATCCGAGGATACCGCACGGTCTCCCGTGAGGCTGCAAGCCTCCTTGTCGGACTGTCACCATGCGATCTGGAGGCAAAAATCCTCGCGCACCTGTATGAGTGGCGCGAGGACGCGAATCGCCGAGACGAAACTCCGCTGCCGCGACACCTCGCGGCTCGGCGGACGGAGCTCCGGCAGGATCTCATGGCTACATGGAGAGAGCGACTGTCGCAACCCAGCGTTGGGCACGCCACCATTGCAGCGGTAGTGCCCTTGTTTCAGGAGTGGCGGGAGAGGCGCCACGGCGTCCTCACCTTCCGCCTGACGCAGATCCTCGCCGGACACGGAAGTTTCGGGTGGTTCCTGTGTAGGATAAGGCGGAGAGAAAAGCCCGGATGTCCCCACTGTGAGGATCGCCCAGAGGACACGGTGGAGCACACGGTGGAGATCTGCCCCGCTTGGGCGGAGCCCCGCCGTGTCCTCGTGCAGGGGATCGGCGGCAGCGACCTCTCGCGCCCGGCCCTGGTCCAGGCCATGGTACGGAGCGAGAGGGAATGGAAAGCAGTCTCCTCCTTCTGCGAAGCAGTAATGCTCTCGAAGGAGGAGTCGGAACGGGTTAGGGAGAGGCTGCAACGACAGCCTCGCCCTAACGCCCTCAGCAGCAGCCGCCGCAGGAGACGCCAGGGGCTTCCGGCGCCGCGAGATGATCTTCGGCCACCGTAGACCCGGGCCTGCGGACGGCGAGTAATGGGTAGCTCGCCGTCCGATCAGCACCAGGCCCGAGAGTCGACAGCGCGTAGTGTTCCACGCGCGCCTCAAAGAGTTGTCAGCAAATAGGACGGGGCCCGTCATGGCCGATGCCTGCCCGGGGGTTGAGGATAAATTCGAAAGAGTTACCTTGCCCCTGGGCATTCAGGGCAGGGAAGAACAGGGGTGGGTTTTAGTCAGTAAGAGTCTGACACGCCCCTCCCGCTCCACCCAGAGCGGGAGAAGTTCTTGGATGATTTCCCAAACCATAAAAAAAAAAAGTGTTTCAAGGTCCACGGTAGCAGTTACTTTATTATAACATTATAAGTTGATTATATACATTATAAGTTGATATGTACAAAAATAAAAAAAACATCTGTAAATAATTTTGCCAATATGTTATCCTCGGTTTCACGGCACTGAGAAATTAATCAAGAATATCCTAGCTTCCTCACTGATTGATTTTGATGTGCCGTGCAAGGCTATAGACGCCTGGACACTTGCTTGCCCGAACTCAAACCTGCCTGACAACCCATCATCATTCCAGAGATGGTGGGATGAGCCGCTCTGTAGAGTAGTTCAAGACAATCTTAATGCCCGTCCCGCTACTACTGCAGAGCATGCGCGACTGCTAGCTGTGGGTGAGTGGGAGTCCGGTCTCTGGCTTCACGTCGAGCATAGGCACCTTGTTTGACGATACTACTTACCGCCTCACTGCTTCCTTACGTCTCGGCGCTCCTTGTTGTTCTTCTCATCGCTGCCACTGTGGAGAAGTTGTCAACAGCGTTGGACACCACGGTGTATCATGCAGCCGTAGTGCAGGTCGCATAAAGCGCCACGCGAATATTAACGACATCATCCAACGTATTAGAATCCCATGACCTGGCACGCGACGATGGCATGTCTTTTTTCCCACGGAAGATGAGTACCTAGGCCTTGGGTATCTTAACGTCTTGTTGACACTTAGCATGACTGTAGTATCCCCGCAATGTGTATAATAATAGTATTGTACTTGGCTTGCCAATGCACCACCGCACTGGCCGACAGTCCGACCTCAACCGCCGTCCCCGGGGACTCCCCACCATTCGGAACGTTATTTATAACCACCGACGGCGACGTATGCGCTCAAGACAAGTCATAAGTATGTCTACATACACTACAATGACCCAAGGGCTGACTTTTTCCTTGGACTGAGGATAAGCATTGCCATACAACGCGGCAATGCCACAAGTCTTTTGGGCATATTACCAGCCGACAGCGATGCGGAGAAATTTTTCGACGACATATTTTAGATTATTTTTAGTTTTAGTTAGTTAAAAATTTTCATTTTTTTATTAAGTGTATTTAGAGATATAGTTAGATAGGTATATTTTTGTTTTATGTACATAAATTAACTAATTAAAATAAATAAAATGAAAGAAATTAAGAAACATATTATGATAAAGATAATTTATAAATTGTGAATTGACGTTTCACGTTATGAACGACTACATCAGAACGCGTTCTACATAATTATGTATGTAGGTAGTTTAATTTCATAAAAGTGTCTTTGAACACATCTTTTTTCCATATTCTCTTATCCAAAAGAAAATACATAAAAAATTGAAAAATAACTTGAATTTCGGCAGTCGGTGATTGTATTTTATTTCTTCGTTATTTGACACCGATATTAAAGTTATTTTCAAATTTTTAGTGTATTTTCTTTTTTGAAAGTCGTTTGTATTTTCGGTAAAAAAGTTTTTTTTATTTTTCACTTTTTAGTTGTTATACCCCAGAACTAAAACTAAATAAAGTCACGCTCGAATTAATAACCCCAATAATATGGAATTTAAACATACTCGTAATTGGTGGAAACCAACGTCACCAAACGTCATTTATGAATACATTATTTTGTGTTTTTTTTTTTTCAAAAAGCGCTGAAGCAATTTCGATAAAATTTATATGGGACCACCTCTGGAGTATATATACTCTTTCGGATAATTGGTCCACAACTGACAGAGAAATCGGTGGACATACATAAAAAAAAACACGCACATTACAGTCGAACATAGAACCTCCTCCTTTTTTCGAAGTCGGTTAAAAAAGACAATAATATGAAAAGAAGGAATATGAAACCAGGCTAAAAGAGAAGAAATTCTTTGATCAATAGGCTGCTATTTAAAGAGAAAAACTAGATTGTCTACTGGCTCGAAAGTAAAGCAAGTAATTTTATACTTACTTACCTAGGGTCTCTTTGTTTACGCATTAATTAAAGTTATTTAAATTCAATAACTCCTTGGTTACCACCGGGTCTAAAGAGAGCACTTTTCCAACTTATATCTAATCTGTCTACTTTCACATAATCATAAACTAATTAAACTGTACAAGATGTTTCTTTTAATATACTCTAGGGTATTAATGAGACCATGTCAAAGAATCAACAGACATAATATGAATTATTTTATTTTTCGTATTTATTTTTCATACAAAATAATTCGTCAAAGTCACGATTATATATGTAAACATCCTTACGTGAAATAATTATGATCACGTCGCATTTTCTTAGCTTTAAATATGAATATATATATGGTTTGAATGAAAATGATTTACTTGCAAAATAAGGATTCGTCATACAGGTAACAATTTTTAATTAATTGAATTACGATTGATGTTATCTTCGAATCTATGTATTTTTGGAACACTTGTTCTAGGACTTTTTGTATTATTTACTTACCTATAGCATATAACCATAGAGTTACTGGACATCAAAAGGAACACGTTACGAAACGTACTAAAATGAAATATAATGGCTTGAACTTTTCGCTATGTGAAATGTATATTCATCATTGATGTTTTTGTTATTATATACAGGGTTTAACGGAAAGGTGTGGTCATATTTTAAGAACTGCATCTGCCCATCGATATGAACAACTTTCTTCAAGAAAATCCGAGGAAATTCTAAAAAAAATTTTTTACCTCCCATACAAATATTGATCAGCTGATGATAACTTTGTACGGAAAGTGCAATTTTTTTTTGGGAATTTTCTATTTTTTCTTAGAGAAAGTTGTTCATTTCCATGGGCAGATCCGGCTCCTAAAATATGACCACACCTTTCCGTTACACCTGTATATGCAGATAATCTGCCATAGACAACTATGTATATCAAGGTTCTACATGAAGAAGGATGTATAAAAGAGTTTCTTAACTTCAATCATTAATGTAAGAAAAGAAAAAAAATCTTATTTATTAGGCTTAAACGAGAAGTCAAATAAATTTAAAATTTAAAAAACCCTCCACACTTAAAAGAAAAGCGTACCTACATTAAAAAAAAAACGCAAAAGAGCTGATGACCTTGAAACGGCTGAACCGATTTTGATAAAAACATGCCTAAGAACCATCGCTAGAAAACCTGCTTTAAAAAAAAAACTGCATTCTAATCGGTTTTGCCACAGAGAGACAGACAGACACACACATAGCGGTCAAACTTATAACACCCCTCTTTTTGCTTCGGGGGTTAAAAAGGAATAAAGAAATGAATTTCAAAGAAGGCTGCCAAGTTCAGCGTTAAATAATGAAACTGAAATTGGATCTGTAGCTGTATCTCGAGTTCTCGGCATGAGTTGTACAGTCCGAGAGAGTTTTCTTTATCAACGAGAGTGATAGAAAATGAAAGTCATACTTACGATATATACTATACCTACCTATATACTTACTCTTTTATGAACAGTGTTATTATGAATGATGTAATTTTTCTGCAATATAAGCTTGTTTGATTCAATATGCTTTTTTAAATTATGACCTCAGCTGTCAGCGTGATTTTAGTCGTACAAAGATCTTTAATTTGTATTTTAAATAAAATAACGAAATTGAATTACATGTTATTAATTTTATTGATAGTGTGAGGAGATACTTATCATCATCAATATTTCAGTCGAGAGCCATCCACTACTGGACATTGGCCTCTTTCAAGCGTCGCTACATCGACCGACATTTTGCTTCTGGTGTGATTTTAGGGGTTAACTCCGCTGCCGCGATATCTCGCGGCTCGGCGGACACTGCTCCGGCAGGATCTCATGGCGATATGGAGAGAGCGACTGTCGCAACCCAGCGCTGGGCACGTCACAATTGGGGCGGTAGTGCCCCTCTTTGAGGAGTGGCTGGAGAAGCGCCACGGCGTCCTCACCTTCCGCCTGATGCAGGTCCTTACCGGACACGGCTGTTTCAGGAGGTACCTGTGTAGGATAACGGGTGTCACCACTGTGCGGGTCGCCCAGAGAACACTGTGGAGCATATGGTGGAGTTTTGCCCCGCTTGAGTGGAGCACCGCCGTGTCCTCATGGAGGCGATCTGGCGCTGGTCCAGGCCATGGTACGGAGCGAGAGGTAATGGGAAGCAGTCTCTTCCTTCTGCGAAGCAGTAATGCTCGCGAAGGAGGAGGCGCAACGGGTGAGGAAGACTCAATGGAGTCGCCCTCACGCCCCCAGCAGCAGCCGCTGCAGGAGACGCCCGCGGCGTCGGGGGTAGCGAGACGATCTCCGGTCACCGTAGGTGCGGGCCTGTGGACGGCGAGTAATGGGTAGCTTGCCGTCCGATCAGTGCCTGGTCCGAGAGTCGACGGCGCGTAGTGCTCCACGCGTGCGCCTCATAGAGATATCAGCAACATTTGACGGGGCCCGTCATAGCCGTTGCATGCATGCCAAAGGGTCGCGGATAAATTAGAAACAGAGTTACCGCGCCCCTGGGCACTCAGGCAAGTAAGGAACAGGGGTGGGTTTTAGTCAGTAAAAGCCTGACGTGCTACACCCAGAGTGGGAGAAGGATGATTTCCCAACCCCACAAAAAAAGGGGTCCTAAGATATAATAAAACCATGATTTATATTTTGACTCCCGTTTTAATGAATTTGGTGTTGTAAAATAATTATTATTGATCAAGGTGTACAAAATTACAGGCCTTTACAGTATGTAGGTAAGTTTCTGGCGCATTAAGTAGTTTACAATATTACCTATACTCCTTACGAGGTGTATGCGAGTACATTATTTAATTTTATACATAATAGTAGCAAAAGGTATTAAATACATACAGTGATAATATTGCTTACCTTGCAGTACCACAAGTAACGTATTACATTATTTATTATGACCATCAATCTCTCTTAGGTGTCAATTTTATACATTATATTGAAATATAGTTACGATGACGTAGGTAGTGACTGATATATCATTAAATGTAAATAATTTAAAAATATACCACATTATTTTATAGTTCATCGGAATTATTTACAGTGTAGTTAGTTGCTACATACCTGTTCGCGCTTTACAAAAGTTATGACATCAGCCAATATCCAATAAAGAAATAAAATAACATGGTTTATTGTACCTACGTTCTTATCATTCTTTAATTTGTCTTAGTGCGAGATTTGTGCGATGTTTACTATTTTATTTCCATACAAAAATTTGGACTCTGTTCGAGGTCTATATTATTTTCAGTTATGTATGAAACAAATGTGTTTTTATTTAAAACAGATGAGTGTCTCAAATTAAGGCTTTAAGAAATTAATGATTGTTAAGTCTTCAACAGCTTTGTGACACGACGTGAAAGATAAATAAATATACTGTTATTAAAACTCTAACTAAATACTATAACTATAATATTCAATAGAAGGAATGGCGAGAAGTCAACGAGTTTGTATATGTAACAATATCGTAGTCAACGTGCTGTGCCCGAGTCACTCAACAATAGTTAATTTCTTTATTCAATAATTAAAATAATTACCTGTTTACGTACATGTTTCTACTAAATGTGTAGATGTTGAGATGATTATCGACAAAAGATGATTTCGACGTTTGAAAGCAATTTAGTAATAGATTGTGAAATACGTAAGAAAAGTCATACTAGATACAAAATTAATAGAAATACTGTCAATCAGTATTTGCTGATACAGTTGTAGCATTTTCCATGTAATGCTGTAAATCGATTACTAATTATGGGACCTTTGATAGGTCCACAATATTAATAAAATATTAAGAACCCTGTATTTTTACTTTTCTAAAATGTATAAATAGTTACTATTTAGGATGAAAACAGTATAATTAGTCATGCATTTAAGTTAATAAATCAAGGAGGATACACATGAAAGTGTTGATACAGGTGATCTCTAACGGGTAAGATCCAAGATTTTATAAATACTGTACCTATTAAGGTTTAAAAGTTATAAAATCACCCGTATATCAATTATATATTGCTTAAATGAATTACAATTCTTTCAACTTTTAAAAGTTTGCTTATAATTAGTAATGTCCTTAACGTTAAGCATCAATAAAAAGTTTATTTTAGAGAGTTACCGATATTAGTACAAGATAAATTAGGAAGTGAGAAGGGAGTTATATATAATGGACTAATATTATACATATTTATGTCTTCAAGATAAAAGAATTGTAACTTTAAACTGTAATATAGATATGACTGTATAGAGCCACTGACGACCCAGAAACGATATCTCTGGAGAAGAACGGTTAGAAGAGCCGACCCCAATTAGAAATGGGACAAAGCCTATAGAAAAAGAAGACCTTTAAACTGTAATAAGAAAAGTTAACGTCGAAATCAGCGGCAATTTTGACAAGATTGTAGACGATATTCTAAGCCGTACACGATAATGGTTTTAGTACAAATTTTTTGCTCTGTAAACAGTATAAAATATACAGTTAATAAATCTACTAAGGATTGCGTGTAAAAATCTTATTCGTATGAACAATAGAAATATACAAAACGCTATCGTTTGGTTTTACATCACGTATAAGCTGTGGATACATAATACATATTACACAAACTTTTACTTCAAGCCCCGTTACACAAGTTACACATAATGTAAACCAATACTTACTTACGTTTAATATTTGCCAAACATTACATTACATTTAATTATCTCAGCCTTTTCGAATAGGAGAATCATAATTACTTGGGAATATAAAATAGTAACTAGTAGACTCGGTGAATTAACATTACGATGTAGTACATGGCGCGAGCGCGCGCGCACAGCGGCGACGCGGCGCGTGCGATGCCAGCGACCACTACTCTACGATGTGAAGCACCATTTGTTCTAGCGTAGGGATAATGTACACAATTTGACAATTTTAATCTAAATAGAATTACGTTGTTGCACATATCATGCGCTTACTTGCCGATTATTCATTAGGAACAACAATTTAAAAATACTATACGCTCATCTCTTTAATTTTAACTTAAAAATAAACGTGCTTTTGGCACTTACCACTAATCAGTTGTTTTATAACGTGTTTCGGACTGATTTGAAATAATTTCACAAAACAGTATTCACTCGGCTCTTTGTTGCTGTTCAGATATTCTTTGGTGAAATTTTATTATAGTAATAACTTTATGTACGTGCTGATGTTTGACACTACTTATAATGAACAACAAATATTTTAAAGGATTATCTTCAATCACGACAACACTGTTATGAAGACAATTATATGTGGAAGTAGGTACATACATAGATCTGTAATCGCGTAAAAAATTAAATAAGTCGATGTGTCAAATCCTATTTACAATAGAATTCTAATTATACATATAAAATTGAGCATTAGTATAAACAGAGGCTGCTGAAATCTTGGATGTAATATTTAAATTCTTAACTAAATATGATACACTCCCCGAAGGGACTAACATTACTCAAGTACTTAGTACTTATTAATATCGCATCGCATTTACAAGTAATAATTCTTACAAATGTACAACTTAAAGTTTATATCGTAATCTCATAGCCACTGCAAGGGACGAAGTCCTCGTCCAAATGTTTATACGAAACACTTTCGTTAGATCACAAGAATCACATGGTGCGGCGGGGAAACACGCGTCCGGCGAGTGCGTGCTGCATGCTGCGCGCTCAGGTGCACTCGATGATGAGCGGCTGCGAGGACTCGATGACAGAGGCGCGCTCGCCGTAGTGCTCGTGCTCCAGCGCGCGGTAGTGCGGCGCGGGCGCACCGTGCGCCAGGTGCGGCGTGGTGGAGTGCAGCAGCTCGTGCGCGCGCGCCCCGCCGGCTCCCACCAGCCCCGTCGCAGACGGAGAGTGGACCTCGTATGCCTCGTGCCCCTCTCTTTCGTGGCAGTCTTTGTCGACGGTACCTGCAAAGTGCACGCGAAAATGAAATCGGCCGCGTTCAGCGAGAGCGCAAGTGAAAGTTGCGGTTCACCTACGAAGAGAAAGTGCAGAGCTCTGCAGTTGCTCTCGCGACTGCGCTCGCGTTAATTCTCATTCATTTGATTGGATATTGGTTTAAATTTAAAAAAATATATATTCATAAATTTTGTTTTCAAAAGTGATCAAAAGGGTTTTCAAAGTTTTCAGTGCTAAAAGTTAACTTACCGATGCATTCAGTGTTTGCTGCATTAGTTATTGCTAATACTTCTTCAATATTGTTTGGCTTACAGCTAGTAGTTTTCCAGTGAGTGCGTAGCCCAGAAGCACTAATGTACTTCTTGTCGCATCCTTGGCAAACGTATGGCCTGTCATTCGTATGTAATCGCTTGTGCAGTTTCAAATGTACAAATTGTGTGAATTTCTGCATACACAAATCACATGCGTATGGTTTCTGTCCTGAATGCAGGCGTAAATGTGTTTTTAAATTAGATGTTGAGGAGAACCGTTTTTTACAAATATCACATTGGTGTGGTTTCTCCCCGGTATGTACTAAGTGATGTTTCTGTAGATGTGCAAGTTGCGTGAACGATTTACTGCATACATTGCATTTGAAAGGCCGCTCGCCGGAGTGCGTTCTCAAGTGAACCTTCAGATTCGAAAGCTGTCCAAACGTCTTGCAGCAAACATTGCACTCGTAGTGCATTTTTCCGTCTTTTTTCTTTAGAGGGTAAGGTAGGCTCCTGTAACCCCGTGAGGATTGTGAGCCTGGACTCATTGGTGCCCCCATGAGCCCACACGAGCCATCGGGACTGACGCTGCCGTGTTGAGGAACCATTTGACTGTTCACATTCGTGTTTTGTATTAAACTTAATTGTGAACAATTTTTGAGCGTAATCACACTAGTCGACGATGGATAGTGGTGGTTACTTTGAACATTCTGTGATCTCTCGTACTGGTGAGATGACGTCACCGTTGGCGAGTAGTTACTAGGTGGAGATCCTAGTTGAGTGATTATAGTAGAGTTTGGCGGAGAGTACAAGTTGTACGAGTAGTTGGGGTAGTGACTTTCATATCGGGTCTCACGGATCTCTCTTATTTCTCTGATTTCACGGATTTCTGTTGTATGTGGGATCGTGTGCGGCGGCGATGATGAATAAATTGAGGCAGCGCTAGGTGTAGGTAGCTGCTGCGGCAGTGGCAGTAGCGACGGCAGAGGGGTCAGGTTGGAGCTGGAGTCCGGGCTGCAAACGTTGCCGTACCTCTGACTCTTCTTATACGAATAAGCCATTTCAGTTGGAGATGAAGGCGGCGGAGTCGCGTTTGGTTGACGACGATTAGGATCATTATTATTTGTATCGATTCTATTACCAGTTAAAATTGTTTCCAGTATTCTAGTATCTGGTGGAGAATATCTCATAAAAGCTGGTGGTGGCGTAGGAGAAATTGCACCGTCTTCATAGTATGGTTTGGTCAGCGGCACCACTGTGTTTTGAGATGATTCCAACACTATAACAGTCGATGTCGCTGGGTCGCGTCGTGGTGGTGACAAGTTTTGAGGAGTGTTGGGAATTTCTTCAGCTATTACTAATTCCTTCTCACTTTCACAGTCCATATCTTTGTGATTTTGATACTGATATGCTCTTGGCATTTTTATTTTCACTTTTCTGTATTCATTGCGATGCATGTCCTGGTCAACTTTTTGGACTATTACTGTCTCTTTGGGTTCATTGGTTTTATTGGAACAGTCGAGTACATAATTTTCTACATCGGAATCACTGGAATCCTCAGGAGGTGTAAATTCATCGTGATAGCCGTTACTATGATATCCTTCATCTGACCGCACCGATCCGTCATTAGGTGTCAGTTGATGTTCGTAGTGTGGTCCCACACAATGAGTGAGTAATGGAGATTTATTTCCCAATTTTTCTTGATTACTTTGTGCCATC